>JAGFPH010000005.1:1200503-1217214 GCA_018207615.1 Philaenus spumarius
ATTTTTGTAACAAAAACATGAATTTTAAGCTGTTTGCCTATTTTTCACCAATAGCGGGGAACATAAGCTTTAAAATGATGCTTGAATAATTAATTTTGATGAAGAATTAAGGGAGATATCGCTTAGCGACAAAAAAAAAAAACACCTTTGAGGAATAATATATAATGATAGTGCAACAAATCGAAGGCAGCTCAAGGAATTTTACAAGCACTATACCATAACATTACAACTTGTTACTCGTACAGCAGTTTGTAACCCACAAACATATAGGTCGTTAAAAAAAAAAAAAATATTTTGACTTGTTAAGAGTACCAATGATCTACATCTTCTCCAAGGATCGGCTATTCGATATCAGTCATCTCGGGCTTATTTTATTCAAATGTTAACAGTATGTAAACTTTTGAATTAGCATGTCAATCAATACATTGGCTCTTACTGTATTGGTTGGACAAACATTGTTTTGACAGAATTGGCACTTCCATTGAAGCAAAAATAGTAGCGGTTCATCTCTGCAGCTCAATTGCCTTTATGTTTTTACTATTGTTAGAACAAAAATGTTTGAGCTAAAAAGAGTTTGCAAATATTATTAAATTTGTCCTTAGACCAGTTTGGAGAAAGTTTTTTGCATGCTGGCATTGTTGAATAACACTTTAGGGTAGGGACAGTTTGTATTGTAAGAATTCATGAAGATTTTTATACAATTTTTTTTAAATAGGAAACATTTAATCAATTTATAGTACAATTAATTAGTAATATTTAATTTAGTCACGTTTTATTTATTGATTTTATGGAAAAATATATAGTATTACCAATATTTAGTTAATCTTTTCCTTAGCTTTTATAATAGGTTTCATAGGTGGCGAGTTGATTGAAATGTACATGTATATAATAATTCAGTTTTGTAGGCATTTTCCTACAAGAGCCTTTTTCGTCCAATTTGACTAGATCACAAGACTTGTAAAATATATTTAACCATCATTGGTGCTTGCAAATATAATACTGGTGCTAAACATAGATCACTCAGCAAGGAATAAAAATAAACTTTAATGTGTTTCTAGTGACTTATTAAAGATATACATTAGATACCCAAAGTGTTTATTTTTTAACCAGCTTTAGCCTTATCCTTTCTTCTTACTGGGGAAGTATTATCAACTCCTACACGTGAGTAACATATAAAAGCTGATTTCACCCATCATCTGTAATACTTAAACGAAACCCTGCGTAGATTATAGGCCTACTGTGGGGTTATGTTAACAACTTCAATCATTATAATTTCTTGTGAAGTTGGTTTTTTAAAAAAATATGAGTTATAGAACTAATTTCTGCTATAATACGTTATAAGATTTGCTTTGAAGTTATAAACTGTATATAAATTCAATCCTTTTATCATCAATATTCATTTATACAAATTTAAAGAAGAGATACCTAATCGTTTAGCTGTGGAAACATTCGTACATCTTCATATAACATATTCAATTATTAATTTCTTCACTATAATATTAATAATTTCTAAATCATTTGGTCTATCAACATGAAATAAATAGCCATTAAAAGATAATATTCTTATTTAAATATATAATAACTTTTATAAATACAAAATTTTAATAAATATATGCCTACAGTCTTTTAAATCCTTTAACTGTACACATTTACCGAGTTAAAAATCCTCATCAGCATAGTTATAGGTAGGCCTAGATAAAATATGTTATTTTTAAATAGTATTTATTTAAATGATGTATTTCTGATGTGTATCTAATTAATCGGCTTAATGTTTCAAAATTTGATCAGAACAGTACCTGTCACATTCTGCCTAATACGGTGTTGGGTGATTTGTGTAATTAAACATCCATATATCAAACACAGCTATAAATCATAGGCTGAATTTGTAAATGCGCCTAACATGGGTATTTCAGATGTGTCCCGCACTCAACAAGTTTGCTGCTAAAAAAATTTGTGATTTTATTCCGCACAAGCTGAAACTGTATTTTATGTACTATAGCCTGAAATGGGTAAGAATGACTTTTTAACCTCTCCAGGGCATAACCTCTATGGTTTTAAAGTGGGCGCACATGTGCCTCAATAGCAAGAAGGCTTCTATTTTTCATGTTGCACATGTGTGTTCCTGGGTTTTTGGGGTGTCATCTTTTGTTTTCTTTACAGATATGTATACAAAGAATTGTTTGCAACTTACTATTTAGGGTTCTTATTTTAGTTTTTGTGAGATTTAAATCTAAAATAAAAACTGCATAAATAATAATTAAAAAATTTTACGTTATTTACAGGACCAAAGTATAATTTTTTAATAAAATAATATTTTATAAGAAAAATATTTAATTTTGATAATAAAAACATTTACTGAATTATGTTACTGTACCAAAGAACTATTTTTACGAACAAAATGTAAAAAAAAAAAAAAAGTGTTACATTTTCTCTTGATCCTCTACATTGATTAATGACCACTTTTGAATTAGGAACCATAGAGTAATTCAAAAAGGTTGGTTATTTTTTTTACAAACATCATAATGTCTTTTAATTTACGAGCAGATTAGAAATATTGGGATAATGGAGCAAGACCAAGCGTTTAGGATTTGGTGGTGGTGGATTGTAAATAATAAATCATTACTATTAACATAATATATATTTTATTTACAATACACATTTTTATGTAATTACCAAAGAAACTCTTTTATACAAGCAAAATTAATATTGCAGTTTCTTAGAATGTTTATAACAATACAAATTATATTTGCATAGCTATGTTAAGACATTTTGTTTTGGTGAAGTCTACTGTATAACAGTTAGGACTTTTCAATTTAATCTTGAGTTCAACCTAGAGGTTATGTTTTTCAATTGAATTTGCTCAACAGTTTAACTTAATATTGATTAAATTCATTTCTATTCATGTTGGAATCGTTATTTGAATCTATTTTGAATACAGCTATTTTAAATTAAAAAAAAAAAAACATGTATAAATCATTATAAACAGCAATTTTTTTAACGTATGGGTTAAACCGAAATTGTTATTCTTTCTGCATATTTAGTCGAGATATGATAATTTAAAATGACTTACCGTCACACAAGTCACTATTTAACCTTATATCGCACTACAGCCGTTACGGCTATTCAGCCATTTTCGAGTGCTTGCTAACACCTGTACACCTTTTAATTTCTGTGCATAGTAGGCCCACTGTCTAAACATGTAATGTCCCTACAGTCTACCTGTATTGTGAGTACCGATACCTCACCAACTAGAAACATCTAATAGTCTCGTACATTGAGAAACATACCTTGAATCCAAATGATTTCAAGACGAATTTATAATATAATAAAACACATTGCAGTCAAAAATGGATATAGCTCATCTATGGTTGACAAATTGTACAAAAAACCAAGAACCAAAGAAAAACAAAGAAAGTTGTGTTAGATTATTATAAAGATTTGGAATATATATTGATATTTCAAAAACAGGGCAACTTTCATTGCATATAAAGCGGAAAACAATCTGTGTAACACCTTAAATAAAAAGACAACACACAACAACAAATTCGAAAGTACGAAGACTAATGAATTAACATCCACTGATAGTATGAAACAATATATAGGACAAACAGGCAGGTCTTAAAAAAAAAAAATGATTTAAGAGCACATACCATCAGCGCTACAGTCGGCTATCCCAAAAAGACCAGATAATTGCGCTACAGATAACTTAGACTAACCACAAATACTCTGTCTCTCATACAGTGTTGCCAACCCTATTTGCAACATGATCGATTTGTATATTGTCCGCATAAGATTTTTTTATTAAATATAGTTCAGTTGCTCTTTTCTGTGTTTCTGTATCAGAAACAGTAGTTTTGAGTGAAAGCGTAAGGAAGTTTTGTGACATTAGATAAAAATAAAAGGATCGCACCTTGAAAATTGGCAAAAAGGAGTTGGTCTTAGCTGGCAGAAAGATCGTGCTGAAGTAGAAAAACAGAGTTAAGCTTATGTAAAAGGGTAAACACGCTGATGTTAAAGAAGTTTTATATTTATAGCATGAAAGCCTGTTATCGACCCTTTGCTTGAAGAAAAAGCATTACAGTTTAAAAAATAAATCAAACGAGATGACAGCCAACGAAGGTTGGTTGGAACAATGGAAGGACAATTACCAGGCAGATAATTAGCAGAGAAACTCTATTTGTAAATTTGCATCTTTTAAATAAAATATCCTTAAAAGCAATTAAAATATGTTCTAAAGGTAGATATATGAGCGAGTAGGTCAAAAGAGTATGAGATTTATAAGGCGTTCAAATCAAAAGATGCAAATGGCGAACATCAATTATTGAACAAACAGCTGAATTTCAACTCTAATACCTTATATGTCACGGCGATAAGGGTTCAAGAAGCCTGCGGAAAGACCAGGGTCCGAGTGCGTGAGATAACAGACTGACAGTTGCCGTCCGGTAGCCAGAAGGTGTACACCAAAACGTACTTTAAATGAGTTATGAATAATGTTTGACGACCTCGGTTGAGTAATTTATTTATTGTGTGAGGATGGGATTAAAGTCCAAAAACGCATCACAAATAAAAAAAGAGGTCACTTGACGGAAACAATGTAAGAAACTGTATTTTAAGTATTTAAAAATATTAAGGTTGTTTTGTTTGAGCATTTCAAAATAACAAATTTAAGAAATGTTACTACAGTAATCCCTCGCTATTCGCGGGGGATAGGTTCCGACAAATTCCCACGAATAGCTAAAACTAACTCTTTATAGGAAAAGGGGAGTTATGTTCTTGACATAAGTTATAGAAAATTGTAAAACATTATGTACTAATACCTATAATTAATTAATTTAGATAAGATATAGGCAGTCGTTATCAGCTGTCCGGCTTTACGCAATTTAGCTTTTACACGGTAAAAAAAGTCCTTGACAGGTTTAGTATTTGAGCAACCTGAGTGTTTGGAGTGTAGACTACAGTTGATAATTATTTTATGTTATTGGAGTGTTGTTTGCCATCTCACTTTCCCCTCAAGGTCAGTACTCTCATAATGGTACCTTTACCCATCCCTACTTGCTCGTTCATTGTCTGGGTTTGTCTATTTTTAGAACTTAGTTATGTCAAGGCATCAAACTATTGTTCGCTGTCAGTAGCGAAAATATTGGTTATGATTGACAAAACGTAGTAAGAACTTGATTTCTTTCAAAATATGTTACTGTAATTTTAATTAATTCTTTAAAATTAATTTGACTTGCTGTGCACTAATTGATGCCTCCAACTAAATCACTGTACAATACAGTATGCCATTGAGCTTCATTTGCACAAGTCCACTTGAATTCACGCAGAGGTGTATTGTAGGAAAATCCCGTCTCGTATGTTTTGTTGTATTTATGAGTGTTTTGCCGACGTGGTATTTATACAGTGTTATTAAATTCGTACAATAATAATTACAGTGCTACACTATAATAATTTACGAATTTTACATTTACTTTATTGCTATTTATACAGTATTTTTTCTTTTTTTAGCGACCACGAATAATCAAAACCGCGAATACCAAGTCTGCGAATGTCGAGGGATTACTGTACTCTTAAATTGAACAAAAGGTTCTTGATAAAGTAATAACTTCAATTTGTTGGTTACCTCTACTTTAAGGTTATAAATTCAAGGCCGTTCTCTAATATTCGCATCATGACAGGATAGATTGGGTGGAAGTTGACTTTATTCTTTTGCCTTACAGTCTGTTGATATTTCTGAAGAGCTCCACTGAGCAACTCTAGTCTTTCTTTTTCATTTTTGTGTCCATCTAACCAGTGTGAAAGCCTGGTTACTGACCAATTGGCACTCTGAAATTATAAAAGCAAAGTAGTGTTACATTAAAAACTCTTGCGTTTTGAAGTTATAAAAATTTCAAGTTTTCAAAGTAAAGAATAATTATTAAAAAATATCCTAATTTACTTATTTTTCAAAATCATGAAAGATTTAAAAAAAATTTTGTTAAATTCAATATAGAATTAATAATTTTTCAACTCATTTCAAAATATAATGTAAAGTATACAGCACTTTATCATAATGTTTTATACGTATATACTTTTGTTTATAAATCACGGAGACACTTTGTTACCTGATGTGGTGAGGGTAGTTCAGGTGGTGCTCTGCTGAACAAAGACATTAGTGCGAGGCTATGAGGAACCAATTCACCTAGTAGATTACATTCAGCTACGTCTTCAGGTTTAGCCTCGATCAGAGGGCGGAAAGATCTCAGCAGCCTATAAGTACGTCCCAGTTCAGAAAGCTGTTTGCAAAGTGGCGAAATCGCTACTTCAATCTAAAAAAAAAAACATGTTAATAGTTAAGACATACCTTAGATTATAGGTGGCATTAACTATTTTAACTTAAAGCCTGTAACATACGTGGCCGGTGCAGACGAGAAAATAACTTGGTTAAAGTGAAAAATGCAATAGACATCATATGTGCACATAAACGATAGAAGACACAATAATTTTCATATATATAAAAATAGACGCAAAGGGAAATAAATAACTTTTATAAAGCAAAATAATAATCATTTAATGAACAAAAGTAAATTTACAAAAGGCAGGAATAATTTAAGAATAAAAATCTAAAGGCAGACGTAAATTATATAAAACAATGCATTATATATATATAAAAACAATAATAGTAATTTTATACAAAAGAATGACTGTAAATGATAAAAAAAAGTGACAATAGAACTAAAATAATCATAAACGATGGCAACATTTTAATGGCATCATATATAATGACAACAAAGTGCGTGTTAATTGGAAAAAAGCAAGTTGACAACAGTGTAGGCAAGTTGGCTACGTTGTTGCAAGGACGGATGTTCTTCTTGGCAAAAAACATGGCGACCGTTAGTTTTTCTGAATGTGGAGGTCCATAATATAATTGTAAAAATCAGTGAATTTTTACCAGTTTCGTCGATTTTTCTAGCAAAAAGGTTAGATCTTATGTTCGTACAGTATGCATAATTAATGATTTTCTTCGAGTATTTGTGAGGATTTGGCTGATATAACTTTTACAACCACAAGGTCTACGATTGTTAATGGTGAAATGGATTAAAAGTGATTTGTGAATTTGGAACAGTGTTGTATGGACCTATCGTATGAATATGCAAAAATTAGAACTTAAGAATCAATAGAAACCTTTTAAATGAAACATTTTGGTAAAATTTTGATAATTTTGGTGCACTTAATTTTCTTTTAGTATGTAAAATGATTTGGTCTGCCTACAGAGTTTTGGAATTTAAACTAAAATTGCGTCTATATGAGCTCATTTTTAAATAATTTTAACAATTTCTACGTTGTATATATTGATTTTAATGTGTATGTTTCCTGCTAAGATGTATTAGTAAACTTCCAAATTGTTCGTATGCGACGCCTTGAATATCATTTCTATACCATGATACCACTTAGAGGTTCATGGTATGGACTAACTTAGTCAAAACGTACCACCCTGAGAATTTGGAAGTAAATGTAAATTAATTTGTTAAATTGATAATCTAGGCTAAAGCAAACTATGACGTCATTCTGTAGAGTAAATGTCCGCAAAAAGGTGACTAAGAGAATGCACTACAAAATACAAAAAAAGTTTTCCTTTTTTTATTATAACTACTATAATGATTAGACTTTGAGTTATACCTGCTTCATATCATTTGCTAGTTTAATTCGTCCTGCATCACTGACAGGTCGTACAAGACTTGCATGACGTAGAAACAGTTCTATGCACCGAGAAGCAACTTCTATACAGCTGAAACATAAGAAATTAAATCTTTATTGATCTAGTCATTATAAATTCTATATTTTAGATTGCTTAAGATCATGGACCATCTATTTAATTTAATTTTGTTCTTTTTTCCAATATGGTAAAGCTGTTTCAAATAGTAATTAAATTATTTTTTAAACATGTGAATTCATCAATAAATAATAATACGAGTGCAGTAAGAACGCCTTTTACTTTTTTTAATACATACCATGCAAAGGATATGAATTTCTATTACAGCACCAGATTTTTAATTTGCAGTACAATAATTGTACAAAATATGACTTTTTGTACAGTCGAACCTCGTTTATCCGGAATAAAAGGGGCAGCGCCTCGTTTATCCGGAGTAAAAGGGGCAGCGGTGTTCCGGATAATCAATTTTTCCGGTTAACCAATGCTACCTTATATAATTTGGATTCCGAGTACAATTAAACTACAGTACAAAGAAATAAATGTTCTTAATAATCAAACTACTATATAACACTATATAATAATCAGATATTGCAGACTTAAAATTTCAGTACTTATAAGCTTTTGAAATTGTCAGTGAAAGACAGTAAAAATTTTTATTTACGCACTAATTTACACTTTAAAACACTCTATCTACAGTAGGCCTAACATGAAAACACTAACAATAAATTGCTAATAAGACACCAAATAAAAATTAATTTGCAAAACTCAAAACAACACTGCCGCAAAACGCATCAAACTAAAGCTGTAAAGAGCGGAAATGTAGAATATTAAGGGGTTTGGCTTTGGGCGAGAGGGGGAGGGTAGGCAGATAGTCAATAGTGAAAGTGGCATGGCGTGAGACTCACCCTAGTAACAGTGCCTCCATCCCGTACCACGCGACTTTTCTCATACTAGTGTTAATTGATTTAGATTATTTTTTTTTAGACGAAAATCGTTGCGTTTAACCTGTGTTCCGGTTAAGTAAACCCCGGATAATCCGGGTCCTACTGTATTTGGTTACGGGGTCAATACAGTCCCAGATTTTGAATTGTCCTGGTGTCTTGGAAACTCATTAAGAAGTACCGAGTTTATAGGTTGATGGGGAAATTTCAGTTAATTTATGCAGCATCTATGATCTTCTTAAGTTTACAGTTTCTATTGATGGTGCATTTTGCACGTATTTTTTTGTAGGACGGAGGGCGAACTTGTTCCTATTTCTTAGAGTTCTTTAGCATGTCTGTTGGCAGCGTTGCCCCCTCCCCCATATCAAACAATGTATTTTGAAAACAAAATAGAAATCAGCCTAAAAATTTCAAATGGTTCTTATTGATTAAATAATTCCAAAAAATCTCTACTCTAATTCCAACGAATTTAAATTTGGAAAATTTTTTTTTTTATCTATTTACCTATATTGACATAAAATATCATACAAATACTTTTAATGAGTTTCAATTGGTATCGTATTAGATATGAAAAAAATTGATAAAGAATAAAATATAGCGTGCAATCCATATAAATAAAAATGGAAATGTTCTTTATGTTCAAAATCTCAAATCTTCGAAAGTTCTTCACCAATTACTTTGAAATTTTAAAACAACATTACATTCGAACACAAGCACGTTTTTATATACTTTTTTTTTTCTAAACAGCAGCATTTATTGAACATAAAAACAAAAAATATACTACATATTTAACAAAAATATGAGCGCCATTAAATATGTTTATTGACTACAATAATAACAGTAATCATCTGTTTGCTATAATATTTCCATTAACACCCGATTTCAAACTTTGAAACAATTATTTCTATTTTGTAACTTTTAGGTTATGTTTTTGTAAAGAGCGCCATCTGTTGGACGTAAAAACAACACAAACTATGCTAAATAATTATTGGCTTCTATATACATCATAGCTTTGAGATTATTATTAATCCTAACCTTTATTGTAAAGAAAACATAACATATGTGTACAGAAGGATCCAACGGTGTAGGCATGCGGAGCACGCAGGGGTCTCCCCTAGTATAATTGTAATAATCAACTAAATATTTATTTTCAAAATTCTATAAAGCATACAACAAATAATAATTGATCAAGAGTAAAAAAGTTTGTTAAACAATTAGTAGAAATAAGTAAACCAAACAGTATGTGAATATACACAGTTGATACTAAATGGAGTGGGAACCAACGACACAAATTTCCCATGTCTGTAACGTAAGAAGACACAACACCATCCGCCATTTTGCCTTCTAGAAAATGGAGGCTAGTATATTGCCAAGCCTGAAACAGAGTTTGTCTTACCGTTATTTTTCAATGTTTTCTAAAAGTGTTTGTCGATTGATTTAATACAGAAACTTCGTAAAAGTATAGGCTTATTCGTAAACAATTTTCAGTATTTTCTTAAAAGTTCTTTAATTAAAATAATGTATCATTACAAATAAAATACCTTTGAGATACAATCTGCTGGTGTTGAAATGGTGCCAAATAATTAAAAGCAGCTCTTCCAAGGAATGACTGAAGTTCTCTCATGTACAACGAAGCAGCTGAACTACTTTCTTCTCTATAAATATAAATACAATTATGTGTTAACACTTCAAATTTTAAACTTTAATGGTAAATGCATATTCAAAAATCAAAAATGTTGAACGGTTTAAATCAGTTATTGTTGGTGATATTTTTGTATTTCAGAGGCATTTTATTTAACCTTTAAACTAACATATTCCAAAACTCACTTGTTGAAATCTTCTTGGTGCATGGTAAGTATTATGGCTTCCACAGCATCGTTCACCGAAGCCAGAAGTGGGTTCAGAATTAATCTTGTCAAATTATCAGCATTGCCGAGTGCTTTGTTTAATTCGGCAAGAGCAGCTGGGGTTAAACTGGCGGCCATATTGTTCATTACACGGTGGATCTGACTGACCAAATAGAACGCTATGTTTCCAACGGATACGTTTAGTAGTTGGCCTGGAGTCGGAGGTTCTGTAACAGTATTTATTCATTTACAGCCTTTTATTTTATTTTATTAGGCTGTAAAATAAAAGTTTTTAACAAAATCAATAATTTAGAATCTATAGATAATTCTTAAGGATTGGGAGCAATTGTAACAAACTACAATTCTTGTAAATACTGTAATTGAATCATAATTAAGTTACAGATGTACCATAACAAACATGGACCAAGTCCAGGAGTCAAACCTAGGACCTTTACTGTGGTAACGCTCTACCAACTGAGCCACCCTGATCACTCCAGATATTGGTCGATCTTATCTCACTTGCACGGTTTACTGCATTTATTGAACAAATAGACTGAATACCTTGAATATACGGCATTGAAAACAATCTTAATTCCTTTTTCAGCTTAGTGATGTTTTCTGCTTACCTTGGGTTCAAATCCCGGGGGTCTTGGTACATGTTTTTTCACTTGTAATTTAATTAAATTAATCCGTGCTGGGGAAGTGTGTAAGCAGAAAAAATATTACAAATTAAAAATAACATTTTTATCTTTATGAAAAGTGTCTGTGGAGCTAAAACTCTTTTCCCTTATACAGGGTGCGGCAAAACCGACTAAGCAGTTTATATCGAATACCACTCGGACTGTGGTGGGGGTAGGCAGTCGCGCGTAGTCTGCCTTTGTTCCTTTGGCAATCCCATTTCAGTAGCCAACATGGTTTGGACCGGTGCACATCGTGGATTTGCCGTACGGGCGTATTATGAAAACAACAGATCTATGATCGCTTCACAACGAGCTTTTCGGAGACGGTTCAACATTACGCGCAACAATGCCGTTTCTAATGCAAACAAGATTCGGTCCTGGGTTCGGCAGTTGGAGGAAACTGGTAGCACACTAAGAACAGATACACATGGCACTAAGAACACCAGAAAATGTGCAGCGGGTGAGAACAGCAGTTCAACAATCACAGATGCGTTCTGCTCGAAAACATGGAGTTGCATTGGGGATATCAGACTGCAGTTTGAGAAGAATTAATTCTGCAGTTCGATCCTTTCAAAATAATGATTGCTCAAGAATTGCACCCAGCAGACTATGTCAATCGTCAAAATCTGTGAGCAAATGTTTGCACAGATCCATCCGAATGCAGCGATGAGGCACATGTTCACACATAAGTGGATTCGTGAATAAACAGAATTTTCGCTACTGGGCTGAAAATAACCCCGGAATTACTCAAGAAAGACCCCAACATTCGCCTAAAGTGACAGTGTGGTGGCGCCGTATCACAATTTGGCCCGTACATGTTTTTAAGGAGGAGGCGTAACCGTACCGTGAATTCCACACGTTACTTTTCAATGTTGCAAAATTTTCTGCAACCCAGAATTGACGAGATTGTTGAAGAACATGGATTGAGGAACCTCTGCCATCAGGATAGAGCTACGGCTCACACAGCTCGAATTGCACTTGGTGTTTTGAGAGAAATGTTTCCAGGATGCCTAGTCTCTTTGAGGGGTGGTGTCGAATGGCCTGCTCGGTCACCAGATTTGAGCATTTGCGATTACTTTCTTTGGGGTTATCTGAAGGAAAATGTGTTCAAAAGTCACCCTCACACCCTACCAGAGCTAAGAGAGCGCATTATTGAAGAAGTGAACGCCATACCTCAGGATATGTGTGCAAGAGCTGCTCGAAGCTTCAGAGATCGTCTACAACAACGTATTGATGCTAACGGCCGCCATCTTGAAGACATCATTTTTAAAACTAAATGAATGTAAAATAGTATGATCTACTAACTTAAAAAATACAAAAATTTTCTCTCTATATATCGACATTTATTTTTTATTGCTCCTCAAAACTGCTTAAGCTGGTTCTGCCGCACTACTCTCTCATCTTAACTGGCGTAAAGATAAAGTTTAAGAAAAAAATAATAATAAAAGTAAATGTGTGCGGTCGTGGGAACACCATCAGAAACGAAGTTCATCACGCCTTTTCTTCAATTCTTTTACCAGCCTTAACGACAACATACACACAAAATTTAAATCTTTCAATTGCCGTTTAGTTTGTTTTTTATAGAAATATTTACTGTTTCCATATGCTTAATGTTATTATAATAAAGGTGTAGAATTGATATACATCAAAGCTAAGATGGTAAACACAGTTAAATGTCCATTTCATTGTAAATACATTCAATAAACATAAAGTGTTGATTCATCAGTCTAGGCCTAACCTAAAATTATTGTGTGTATGTTTAATTTATTTTACCTGTCTTAGTGGCAAAAAAAAAAACTATAATTTTAGGTTAGGCCTAGAAAGTAATTTTAAGTCTAGGCCTACTCGTATTTTATATTTATCATTGGCATAGCAACCAATTAATAACACTTCGTTACACATTACATTTTCTATTTGTTAACTTCTACCCGCGTTAAGGAACTTCGTTCCAAAAAATTAAAAAGGTTTATGTAAAATTAAGGGAATTGAGAATGCATTCCTTGCTGAATATAATCATAGGATGGAGTTGTGGCACATAACAAGTAGGTCAAACATATTCAAGAAATGGATGTGCACTATTGTGATCATGCAACTAGATGGCTATAGAGAAATTAGAAATTTATATTGAAAATAGAGGTGGGCTAATAAGACAATTTATAAAAAAGAAAGAAAAACCTCATTGCACAAGAATATCATGTAGAGAGTATGAGATCTACACACAAAGAGCTGTGAGAAGAGCTGTTATTTTTGTGAGTTGAATATATCTTTCTCAAAGTAACTTGTTCTTACCTATTACTTGAGAAGCATCTCCTCCAACGGCCAGCATCTGTTCTCCTTTCAAACAAAACAATCTCACTGCTTTACCAATGTTGCGTGCCACAGTTAAACTCAAAGATTCTTCCACTAATGAAACACTTAGTTCACTGTAGGACAAAATTAAAAGTAAAGAAATAAAATAAAAACTTTCCCAACGCTTGCACTTATGTAGGCTGATAAATAAATTATAGGCAAATTTTAAAAGTGAATTTAGTTGAAATACAGCATAGACCAGTCAATAGAGCAAAATAAAAGGCTAATTTTGTTATTAAATTTAACAGCAAGCGACATCCAAAATGACTTTAAAGGTAGCACATAGGTATGTAAAATACAAAAACTATCAGGCAAGGAGTTTTTGCACATTCTTTATAAACAAAAATAATAAATTAGCACTTATTAACAAATTATAAAATGTTATGAATGGACCGCAATACTTCCAACAGGACATTTGTAGAGAATTAAAAAACGTACAAAAGGGTTTTTTTACTGACCCCAATCGAACTATTTTCCACCGAGAAAAATAGGAAAAATGCTTAATACTATTTAAAAAAAATTCATATCTTTGTTAATTTACAATATTAAGGGCAGATCTTTCGGAAAATGATTGTTGTGTGTACTTCAAACAGGCAGAAGATGAAATTTGTCGCATTAATAGTTTTTCCACAATAAATTAGAGTATAAACAAATTAGGTCATTATCTTGCATAATGCGCCCTATTAACCTGAGTGGCTTGATTTAAATTTACCAAACAAGTTCTGAAATTAGACATTAAAACCTACAAGTTGTGTAGCTTCGATTTTTGAACAAGATTGATAAAGTATGATGAAAGTGCTTCCGAACATAGCACGAAACGCGTAAATTTGCGACTGACAGCGAAAGAGGCAGTGGTAGCGGAGGAACCACCTGCGGAGGAGAAGAGAACGGCAGGCTGCGCATATCAGGCTTTCCTCCGCTGCATGGTTTTCCCACTACCACTGCCTCTCTCACCGTCGGTCGAAAGTCTATGCGTTTCGCGCTATGTTCGGAAGCATTTTTATCGTACTGCATTTGTGTGCGTGTGTAAGGTCTCATAATCACTTAGGAACATGGGAACAAATGGACTATAACTCGCACATGACATAACATTTGTTTATTTATTTTCATATTTTATGATAAGTTTACTTAAAAATTATCTCATAAGTTATTTCTTACAAACATTTTTTTAAATCACTGTCTTTTTGGATTTTTGAAATAGTTCTTGGAATATAAAATATTTTGTACACTTTATGATTTCCAAGAGAGTAGTTCAAAGGATGTTCTTTCTAAATGCAAAGCAGTATGGTGAAAATACATTACTTACTTAGTAATAGTGCGGATAAGATTATCAACTTGTTCTGTAGAAGGTGGAGCTTCAGCACTGAACATACTGTGTACTGAGTCTAGCAATCTTGCAACTGATCTGGATAGGTAAGCTGTCTCAAACTGATGTCCACAGTCCCCGCTTAAACACAAATATCTCACTCTTAACCTTTTAAGTACTAGTTTTTAGAATTTTAAACTAGGCCTACAGCTTGAGATTTTTTCTAATTTTCTCATTTTACTTCTTTTCTAGATGTTATATTTATTAATCAATTTTATTTATCTTGTATGCAGATGTTTTTTATTCAGTTATATAATTAAATGTTTTATACGCAAAACAATTATTCTATACACATACAAAAATACCTCCGAAATATAAGATGACATTCCAGGTTATCTTCAATGTCCGATTTGGCGTTTGTAAAGAAGAACAGTTCGATTTTATTATTATTAATTTATTAATTACAAGACCATAATTAGCCATTAGATGTGTAAACGGAATCGAAACGTAAAATCACACACAAGGTTAACTATAGAGACACACACCAAACTAAACTGCATCCGTGGAGATCTTGGATTTTTTAAACAATTTCCTGTTGCATTTCGTTTTTGTTTAAACATTCAGCTTCTTTAAAAAAAAAAATAGCAGATAGCGTTACTAGTATTGAACTACAGAATTTAATTTAGCGCTATATTATAGCTTCTTTAAAAAAATAAGTAAATGTGTGCAGTCGTGGGATGCCCGTCAGGAAAGAAGTTCATCACGCTTTTTCTTCAATTCTTTTACCAGCCTTACCAGCAACATACACATATAATTTTAATCTTTAAACTGTCATTTATTATTAGATTGTTTTTTATACTATACATATATTTATTGTTTCCATACGTTTAATGTTATTATAATAAAGGTATAGAATTAATTACAACATCAAAGCTAAGGTGGTAAACACAGTTAAATGTCCATTCATTGTAAATACATTCAATAAACATAAAATGTTGGGATCCGAACATTTTATGTTTATTGAATGTATTTCAGCGCTTGATGATAATATCTGAACTACAACGGACGGAACCGATCAATTTAAATTGATAAACCAAAACACATGTGTCTTGAATGTATTTAGATTCATTGCCGTAGCAAATAATTTGGTAACGCTTTTTTCGTTACTCGTATTTCATATTATTCATTGCCGTAGCAACCAATTAATAACACTTTTTTTCGTTACGCATTACATTTTATATTTGTTTACTCCTACTGCAACCCGCGTTAAGGAACTACGTTCCAATAACAGAGTTACTATTGTTAGTACTTTGAACAGAAAAATACATTACGTACCCGAACGTGTGTAGTCCGTTACGGAGGTTTAGCGACAAACGACCCGTACATTCGTAATACTCAAGAGGTTAAAATTTAGAGTACAATTAATAAAGTCAACCTTGAACTAAACCAATGTGCCAAACCATCTAAAATTGCAGTTTTCAAGTAAAGCAGACAATTTTATAATGGTCATAGTTGGTAAATTTAATTAGAGTTCAGATCAATTAACTAGAAACCAAAAGTAGCAGCTGTACAAATGGTACGGTTATGTGACAGCTTAGAGTTGCACCCAATTAATTAGTTTATTCCTGAGCAGAGGCAGCTGGTGAATTTATTAGCTTGGGGGTTTAAACCTACCCAGAGTGTGGGGAAATGTTTTTAATACCAAAAGTAAAAATTGCACTTTTAGACCTTTGTTTACTACAATTTTACTGTTTCGAGAGATCACTGAAAAGCGAGTAATGAGAAAAAAATCGGGTTACACATTTGAAGATAGATTGGAGTATGTACATTAATTATGAATGAAAATATGTGAACAATGTTGTCTTGCGTATTAGTATACTTTATTGATTAGCAGGAGG
>JAGFPH010000005.1:1217224-1233892 GCA_018207615.1 Philaenus spumarius
TATAATTGGATTTACAAAACTCAGATCTAAATATTTTTAGTCGTGTAGTCGTCAAAATATAATGGATTAAAGCGAATTGTTTGGGGGTTCACTGAACCAGTAAAGCTATAGCATGAGCCGCCACTGTTCCTGAGTTATTTCATTTTGTGTTTTACAGTTCTGGACACAAATTAAAGACATCACAAGGGGAAAGTACTAGCAAAGAAGACCTACGGTATGTCCTACTTTCAAACACATAAGACAGAAAGAGAAATTTATAAAAGAATCTTAACTTAAAGTTCTTGGAGCAAGTATACATTTTGTTCTCCTTTTAATCTAAAGATCTGTATTTGTTAAAATACCTGTTTGGATAAATATTAGCTGTAAGAGGATCAGCCTGAAGACGCTTGTGCAAATCTAAATGAATACGCAACAGCTTTGGATATTCTCCTTCTAATGCTTGTTTGATGAAAGCTGAATCTAGCATAAAGAAATATATTTTTGATGATTTATAACTTAAAAGTCACAAATAAATATTATATAACATTCCAAATAAGCAACGACAAACTATAAACTGCTTGCAATTCAAATTAGATTTATTTATTTCTCAAATCGAACGTACAGAATTTAAAGTACAAGGATAGTCCCCAAGTGCCCAACCTGCAAAAATTTGGGAAAAAGTATATTTATTTCTCAACATAGTCTTCTTGTAAATTGCAAACATTAATTTATAAACAGTCACGAATTAAATATAGTGATTTTTGTAATATATAATATTTGTTTTCTTTTAACAGCTCGTTCATTTTCATCTTGTTGATATACCAATTAATTGCATGCAACTTGTAATGATACCAAAATTCGATTTATATAATAAGCAGTAGGTACACCATATCAGGGATCATTTCATAAAACATCAATCCCTGATAGGACCAATAAAAATAAAAATCACACATAGCTCTTACCTTTATATCCCATTCCATACATTAATATAAGATCATTCACCAAATTAAATAGGCTTAAGTTTAGATCAACACAAAGGAAAACAAAAAAAGATGATTTAAAAGGCTGAGGGGGGAGAAGAAGAAACATTGTTGCAAGAGAGAGGAAGAATAATGTTTTTTTCAACTATAGGGACTCTGATACAAAGCTTGGTAGAAGACAGTTGATTCCTTTGGAAAACTCCAATTGCATACACAGTTTCTTGTTTTTGGCAGAAACAAATTCAATATAATCTAAACTATACAAGAAGAAACAAGTAATTATCACATCTGCAAAGTCAACAAGCGCAAGTATATAGAAAAACACACCTACAGCCAATTTGGCAAGTTAACTTTAATGCTATTACACTAATCCCTCGACATTCTCGGACTTGGTATTCACGGTCGCTAAAAAAAGAAAAAATACTGTATAAATAGCAATAAAGTAAATGCAAAATTCATAAATAATTATTATAGTGTAGTACTGTAATTATTATTGTACGAATTTAATAACATTGTATAAATACCACGTCGGCGAAACACTCGCAAATACAACAAAACATACAAGATGGGATTTCCCTACAACACACCTCTGCGTGAATACAAGTGGACTTGTGCAAATGAAGGTCAATGGCATACTGTGATTTAGTTGGAGACATCAATTTAGTGTACAGCAAGTCAAATTAATTCCAAAGAATTAATTAAAATTACAGTAAAATATTTTGAAAGAAATTAAGTTTTTACTACGTTTTATCACTCGTAACCAATATTTTCACTACTGACAGCGAACGACAGTTTGATGCCTTGACATGACAAAAGTTCTAAAAATAGACAAACCCAGACAATGAACGAGCAAGTAGGGATGAGTAAAGGTACCATTATGAGAGCACTGACCTTGAGGGGAGAGTGGGATGACAAACAATGCTCCAATAACTTATAAAATTATCAACTGTAGTCTACACTCCAAACAACTCAGCTCAAATACTAAACCTTTCAAGGATTTTTTTTACCGCGTAAAAGCTAAATTGCGTAAAGCCGGACAGCGTATAACGACTGCCTATATCTTATGTAAATTAATTAATTATAGGCATTAGTACATGTTTTAAAATTTTCTATAACTTATGTCAAGAACATAAACCCCCTTTTCCTATAAAGATTTAGTTTTCGCTATTCGCGGTTTTGTTATTCGCGGCAATTTGTCGGAACCTATAACCCCGCGAATGGACAATAAAAACATTCAAATTGAAAAACCTCCAAATTATAAATTGATCAATCTTCATTCACCTCTTCAACTAAACAACCACCCAGGAAATTATTTTAAACACCCTATTTCAGTTAAGTGCAAAATTGTTAACCATTTCAATCATCCTTCATTGGCCTAGAGAAAAATAAATCATGATCAACATTGTTTAATAGTTAAGTAAGTTATGTTATTTGTTTTATTGAACAAGAGAGATGGCAGGCCGGTAAGCATGTCAATGCCACGTGCCACTGTAATATATAAAAGTTAAGTTTTGTTCAAAAAAATATTCTTAGTTGGTCAATGTAATTTACATGAATATAAACCAATCAGAGAAAAGTAGGTCGAATTAAATGCGAGTTCAGTTATGAGTAATGGGGAAAACCCAGAGTTCAGTGATGAGTAATTGGAAAAACCCAGAGTTCAGTGATGACTCATTGGAAAAACCCATGATTGCAAAACATATTAAAATCCGACTTAGGTGTCTTATGGTCACACACTTTGAATTCTGCATCAATTCAGGTATATAACAAAAATTTTGAATTTTGGGGGTTTTTAGCCACTTTGATCCTCTTCCAAAATAATGAGGCCTCCCAGACCCTTACATCCCTATTCTACTTTTCATTGCTCTATTTGAATCCGGTCTCAAAGTGACGGATGCAAAGAAATACCACTCCACATCAAATCAATTGATATGCTTACCGGGGAACTACAATAGTACTTTGAAAACTTATTTATATAATCAACATTAAACGTGGAAGTTATTGGAATATACAAAATGACCATCATTACAAACTAAATTAAGCTTATACTTACTTTGTGCAGCTAATGATAACTGTGAAGTCAACATTTCATTTATTTGGTTCCAGAATATTATTGCTATATCTGAAGTTTTACTTGGTTCACTTCCTATACCCTTCACACTACTTAATACTTTCTGTACCAGCGCCATCTAAACATACAATCATTACACTACAGTAATTTCAGAACGAAAATAAATCAAATAGAAATTTGAATGATGTTATTAAAAATACAGCAGAGTCTCGCTATTCCAAACGAATTGGGACCGAACACTGTTCAGTTTAGCGGCAATTCGGAATAGGCGGATTTCATTAATAATATCAACGTATTGACTTGTTAAGGCGTAAATTAAGTAAGGGGACGTTTGCTAGTGCCAGTTCTATGCAGCGATGATCGGATCGGAGGAAAGCGAGGAGGAGGTACACGCTCAAACTGAACTCATATCATATCACGTAGACGCGGCAAATGCTCTTGACCTCGCACTGGTGTAGGTTTACACCATCCGTTTTCTTCTAAAAACAGAAGAGAAGGGATAGGTTGTTCAAACTGTCCATTTTGTCATCCCGCAGTCTGTCCATTAGTACCGCATATTCTTGAAAAAGAGGCAACAACACTACTAGTGCCTAGCTGTTGTATCTAATCCTTCCTTCTTTCTGAAGGACCCAGTATCCGTTTCACCGGACGCTTGTTGCCGTAGCTTCCTTCCCGCAAAACGGATGGAAAACGTTAAGGAAACAAAACCAGCTTTCATTCTAATTTGGTTTCGGGTGTTTTCATCAAGCTATGTATGTCACTATTTAACTTATTTGTATAACAATAAATGCACGTTTTTTCACAAACGTTTTTTTAATTTCTCCTGTTTTTATGTTAAAAAAATCGGTATTTTTTCTGAACTCTGTTCGGAGTAGGCGAATTTTTGGAATAGCGGGGTTCGGAATAGTGGGACTCTACTGTACCTACATTATTTCAAGTTGTGATACTGAAAACCAATCCAATCTTCTGAAAATGATTTTATACGATATATTCTTTTGATTTAATAAAAATTGTTATTTTGTACACCCATGCTATTCTTTCAGTGCATATCCAACAATGTGGTTATTTACAAGATACGGTTGAAGGTTCCGGACCCTGTGTTTGGAGCTGTCACCTTCTTTCAACAATATATAATTTCCTCCTGCCATCGTTAATGTGATGGTTAATCAACAAGTTTTTACAGGGTTTGTTGATTTTGAAGAAATCTGGAGTATAGGTAGCTTTGGCTTAATAATTTCAGATGGTGTTAAATTCGGTATTTAAATAATTACGTTTACTTTGAAAATCTGATAAAATAAAATGTAGATTGTGTGAAAACATATGGTAAAAAACGGGTCTTTTCTCTTATATCCCCGCATTTTCAAACTATTTACTAAGGCAACAGAAATGCAAAAATTATAATAAAAAAATACCTAAAAGGTTCTAACCTACCCTATTTAGTCACAATATGTTTACCTGTATTCAACATTTAACAGTAAAATGTAAAAAAACAACGTCGTTGTCTTCAAAAATATTAGAGGTGAATAGTAAAGTTACGCGTTTGCGACGACCCTTATCTAATTATATGTTATGGAGTAGTTATAAATAGTTATTTGGACATTCCAGATTAATCCTCATTCTATAGAAAATAGTTTGAGAATAGAAAATAGTTTTAGAAAATAGTTTGTAAATGCGGGGATATAACAGAAAAGGCCCAAAAAAACTACCAAACAGCAAGCGAATGGACAAAACAAAAACAAAATATATATCCACAGAGTACGGCAACATTCTCCCCAGAATTTTAAGCAACACTCTTCGGTAAACTAATAATAACTGTGGCTTTCCGCACCAACAACAATGTTCAGAAAATTATCCGCCGCAAAGTTCTTAGACCGGCTGAGGATAAAACTGGGGTATATAGGATCAATTGCGATGATTGCCATAAATTCTATATAGGCCAAACTGGAAGGCTGTAATTAAAACTGTTTAAGGAACATTTACCAAAGAAAGACATGGACGGAAACAAATGAAATTATGCTCGCCATTTAACAGACACCATCATCAATTCACCAATTTTAGTACCAACTTTGAACCCATACATTTTTGCGTAAGGGTAAATATACGAACACTATAGAGGAATTTGAGATATACAAAGCCTTTAAAAATAACAACAACCAATTGCTTAATGACTAGGTACAGTTTCATTCAAACATATGTACGCTAAGAACCTCTGACTAATAAACTGAACATTGAATAAGTCAGTAGTCGTTCGACCGTGAAACAAAGTAGACCCGATTTACATGTCACAGTTGTGCGTTTTGTGTTGTGAGTTAAATGTTTTTCTGTTATATGTAATGTGAACGTTTTAATATCTGATGATGAAACAAATGTTTCGAAACACATCATAAACATACGCTGAACAAAGTCACACGACGAGTAAAAGATGAAATTAGTTAATGTTTTCTTTAAACGACTTAAGGATTAGGCGATTTTAGGTAAAATAATATGCAAACAAACTTGGTATTTGCATTTCATATTTTCTTAAATAATACAGTTTATTACAAAAACATACATTACTTCAAATGCATATTACCTGTGAACACTGAGAGAATATCAGATTGTAGAGAAGATTTTCCCAAGCAGTCCACAAGGAGTTGCGGAAATTGGTTACGTTACCAGGATACATGCTACCTGTTACTCTTCCTGGACCACCTAAATGCAAATAATATTTAACATTACTAAACTCAACTTAATAAAACTCATAATGTCATAGGTTGGGTTTGATTGACAGAATTCTTTTCCTGTTTTTATTTTAACAACACAAATAAAAACCCAACCAGAGTAGTTGTTTTCAAACAACCTTTCTAAAGTCTTCACTTAATTGTATACACATTTAAGGTAACAAGATATCTATGTATTTTAACCACAGATCAAATCCACAAGAATTACTTCTAGAATGTAGACTATTTATGCCTTACTAGCTGACCCGTGCAAAGCATTCGCATTCTAACTTACTAAAATCCCACTTAATTAAAGTACACACAGTATATTTAGTATCGTATAGTGCGTATTTAGTATGAAGGTAAACAACAACAAATAGGTGTATCCACAATGCTGTTTACAACCACACTTACAATTAATTAAAAATAGCAATGTGGCGCAACGGCAACTCTCCAGCTGGGTATTGTTATCATCAGTGTTGCCAATGCCAGGAAAATATCCCTACAACTTACTTGATCTTACATCACTGTTACTTTCGGATTCTTTATTTCTTTTTTTTTCGTATAATTGTATTTTGTATATTTTTCCGGTGTGGCGGTTAAGGAAAGCTTTAAAATGATGCCTCATTCATGTAATTTGATGATGTATTGAGGAAGTTATGGCGTACCGACTAAAAAATGGCCTTGAGAAATAATATATGTGATGATCAGTGGTTTTTCTAATTTGTGATCATACAAAAATTAGTAACAAGTAAATAAATATAATTATTTCTTTAAAGAAATTGAAAAAACACACTTATACTTAATTTGTATGGATACAGAAAATAAAGTTTTCATTGAATTTAGACTATGCTTAAAAAGAGAATGTAATTCTAAGTCAAGAGTACCAGCTCTTAAACTAGTAAGATTTTAAACATGAAAATATAAATTATTCTAGTAACATTATATTTTACCTTTTGTTTTAGAAGTACGCTCAGAAGATGGAGTTTGATTGAGGTTCTGTATATCCAATGCTTTTTCAGTGTTTTGCTGTGCTTTCTTAAATATCTTTTCTAACAGTACATTTACTTCCTTTTCTAACCTTCCGAGATTTTGAAAAACTTGTATTCCACTATTCACCTATGTACAGAGACACAGTATTTAGTAATAAAAAAAATCAACGAGATTTGAGAGTTCTGTTTTATTACTGATTTGTAATGACGTAACTGATTAAAATTTTTGTAATTGTTTTTCAAAAATTTGTCATCGTTTATGTATAAAAAATATAATACATGTAATTTCGAAAGTATGTAATAACTCTTGCCATCATGTGTATATTTAGAAGTAAGCCATTAAAAACTATAAACAAAACACAAAATGAGATCCCTAATTATGTATCATAACCTAACCTGAAAAAACAACAAGAAATCTAGGACTAGAATACTAGTACTGAGTAGTCAAAAAAAACAAAACTATATAAAAACATGGATAGAGAAACACAGACACAACAATCACAAGTGATGACAAATTAACAGGAATATTTTCCCATGTCAGGAAAAAACTGTTTGTTATAGTAACTTTAACCTCATTATAATGAATGTTTCATATACACACAAATTTTGATTATTTCTGAAAAACCAAGTACAGTAGAGTCCCTCTAATCGGAATATTTAGTTAATCCAAACACTAATTAGAGAACAAATCACATTTGTAAGTTTAGAAAAATCTTAAATGACAAACAGCCAAAAAGAAATGATGTTTTACAGTTTGTTCAGTGTTATTGTTGTAAAATTTTAAACAGTACAGCTATAAAATACAAAAAACCGTAACTAAAAATAGTGAAAAATTAAGCACGGTCAACTAGTTACTGTACTTGTGAAATGTAAAATGTAAAAAAGGTGACAAGATCCCAGCGCATGTCTTTTCAAGGGCATAGGAGCCAAACAGTGTATCGTAGATAAAGGAAACTAAACAAACACTGTTCATTTTTTGTTTGGTTGTGTAAAATCGAATCCACCCTCGATCGGTCTATCTAAACTTAATGTATTTATTTCACAGGTTAGATACTAATTCAAGCCTAATGTAACTAAAAAAATACCTTTATTTTTAATATTGCATCATACAGAGTGAAATCATGCAGGGACAGGGCAACATCTCGCTCGAGTACACTGTTCTCGCATTACAATTGACTGTTTCTATTGAGTCATCGTCCTTTTTTACATTATTTTGATTATTTCGGGTAGTCCAAAAATTGTATAACCGATGGTCCCCAATTAGTTCGGATTAGCGGGACTCTGCTGTATATACAAATTTGAGACTTGCGTATTAGCATTGAAGAAACAACACTATAAGAAGCGAAACCCCCATGTTATCAGAGGTAACACTTTTCAACAGTCGAAAATGCCTAGTTTGGATCGAGGCCAACAGGTACCGCCAGCAGCATCGCCGCGCGGACTGTACCTTCTTTATTGGGACTGTACATTACGTGCCCGCCCCTAGTGTCAACTTCACAGAGACCAAATAAATAGTTTTGTCGATGCGTAAACGTAAACAACTGCTATGCTCTCCTTAGGTGACTTAGCCTATGGGTTGAGTTATCTTTAATATAAAAAAAAAACAGGTTTTAGAGGCAAGATGTGGGATTCTACCCATCTCATTTTCTACATGAAATATATTTTTACGTAATTGTACACATTGAAAAAGTCAAATGCAAACTTACTTTAATTCAGGAATCATCTGACATAAAATTTTCAGTAAGCGAGGATTTTTTAATTTTTCAAGTTACGATGTTTCGTCAGCGGGAAACTTGTAGGAAATTGCAAGTACTAAAATTGTTGTTTAAACAAGTTTTGTCTCCAAAAACTCGTCTTGGTTTTTAAGGTAGTTGATTAACGACAATAAAATTGCGCTCGAAACTAAAAGGTCCTGCCACAAAGGCTCCATTGGTCCGATCACGCTATTCTATTTATTTATTCTAGATTCACGTTTTTATTCACTAGTTTTCATAATAAAGTATATTTTAGTATTTGTTTTTTATTGCGTTTGTAAATCATTTCGTTAATTTATAAAAGTTTTGTAAATCCTATTTTAAAGTGAGAAAACAATAACTGAAAGAGAAGAGCATCTCGTAGTATTTTGTTATAATTAATTGTATATTTTCAAATAATCATCTATATTATTAAATGATTTTTGTCGAAAACTTATTTCCAATCGCCCAGCCTCTCCTAATGGACCGATTGTGAAGATTTAAAAAAAATTTGTTTTTTTTTATCTCTAGTTATGTCATCAAGCGATGATTTTTTTTTGTAACATTCGAGGCTATAAAAATTCTAATTTTATGCATTTTTCTTTTTTTTTTATTTATTTGAAAAAATAAAAAAGGACGAGGTTGGTTGATAGCTCAATCGAAAGAGCTAAACATTTAGAACATTTACGCCACTTACAGTACCCTTCTATATCTCTTATAGATTTCCTGTTATATAAATTATTGAATTATCAATGTTAATTGTGTAACGACCGTTATTCTAGGTTTGTGCTTCACGTGTACCGTATGCGTTTTTAAGCATTTGCTTTTATTCTAGGTTTGTGCTTCACGTGTACCGTATGCGTTTTTAAGCGTTTGCTTTATAATTATTGAATTATCGTTGGGGAAGTACATTATCGGCCTATTACGTCGGTATTTTTCTACCAATTTGTAAAAAAAGTGTAATTTTATTCGTTTTACACTGCAGAGTTACAGCAAAATATAAAAATCCAATAAATTGAGTTTATTTTAACAACTGACATTTTAAAATTACGCCATGTTATTTAAATGGGAGAAATTTGTGTAAGATCCATTAGTTTGGGCGTCACCAGTTAACCTCATGACAAATGTACCAATTTGAAGCCCAAACATTCCCAAAAATATAAAATTTATCAGTTCCTCATTTCATCCCTCGCCCAAAAATGGGGGTTTGGGGACTCAAAAATAACAAATTCATGCAAACCCCACTAGTGATTGTAAATTGTGTATGCTTTGTAACATTATATTTGTGTGTATGTTGTTTTCCAATGTATGTATGTGTATATTCATGGTGATTATTTATTGTAACAAAATGTTAGGTTATACAGGATGTTCCATAACTATCGACCCCTCTACGTTTTGTAAAATTGCAAATAGGATACGGAAATGTTTATGGTTTATATGATATTAAAGAAGGTTGCATCCGAAAACTTGGCCCTCGCCCAAAAATGGGGGTTTGGGGACTCAAAAATAACAAATTCATGCAAACCCTACTAGTGATTGTAAATTGTGTATGCTTGGTTTCTTAAGAGCTTTGTAACATTATATTTGTGTGTATGTTGTTTTTCAATGTATGTATGTGTATTCATGGTGATTATTTATTGTAAAAAAATGTTAGGTTATACAGGATGTTCCATAACTATCGCCCCCTCTATGTTTTGTAAAATTGCAATTTTTTAGATTTTCCTACGTGATTGAATGTGTTTTTTAGAGTTTTTTCTAAAAACATAAATATAATAGGATGTTAATCAGCACATTTTGTTTTACGCGGCCTTATAGCTAGCTTGGTTTCCCCAAAATCGATCAAAACGTAAAATAACATAAAAGTAACTTGTCCAAAGTCACGTGGTGGACTTTAAATTGGGGGCATCTTCTCATCCGAGGCCGATGGGCGAGTTTTTACGCTGCGAGCGAAGCGAACCTCATAACCCGTGCTACTTGTTTACATTACGGTAGCTCAATCCCTTACGCGAAGAATAAGCGTACACCTAGTTATGGAACACTCGGTATAATTATTTCGTAGTCTATGTGTACCATACTTAACTTTGAATTATGTTAGTTGTTGCTTACGTGATCGATTGTAGTTTTGTAATAATATAAAGATTATTATTTATGTATTTTTGGTTTTTTTCTACCAGTTCAAAATATTGACCATAAAACTAAATCTTTTAGAGCTTTTTCGCCAAACTGTCATAAGTATATAATTGCCTGGAAAACAATACTTTTTATAAGCATTAAATATCCCAAAAGCAGTAATAAACAATCTAACACCTTATTTGAGAAAGGCTGAAATATATATGTTTGGTGTCAAAACAAAAACTGTTTTGCTATTTTACCTAATATTTCGTTAAATATTTTACCAATTTTAAGTCCGATTTTACGAAATAAAGTGTTTATTTGTTAATTACTGTTGCATGCATATTTTACATTTACCTTGTATGGGATATTTTTCAACAAAACAAACTTAGGAAGACTTTAAAATATTTTACAGTAATAGATTATCAAATCAAATTCAGGAAAAACCCATGTTCAAATAATGTTAATTTTAGATTTAAGATAATTTTTATACAGTATTTGACATAACATTTTTACGTTAAGTTACAAAAAAATCATTTACTACTTAAAATTGTTTTTAATTCATTAAAAAAAGTATTAAATTTATGCCACATTTTATAATTTGGTTATTAAAAACATTATCAATAATAAATAATTGTTCAACAGTACTGTATAAAATATAGTTGCAACGTGCGCCAAATATTGAAATATGTGCTTGCTCCCTCCAAAACGAAAACTAAATTATTCTCTTCGTTGGGGATGTTGAAAGGAGGTCAAAGCAGTTTGTGCCAGACAGGAGACAGTGCAAGAGGCAGATATATTCGCGGTCTGGTGGTGCGGCAAAATTTAAACTCTGCCTACAATGTCAGTTTCGTCTCAAGGAGCAGCAAAAGACTAGTGGCGCTCCGAGTGGCTTTGAAATAAACTAACATGCAAGCATCCGCTTATAGCCCATTAGGTTTCGCTTCTTATAGTGTTGTTTCTTCAATGGTATTAGTTAGAGTTTAAATTTCTACCTGAGAAAGGTTAAGGTTAATCAATCCTTGACTTAATATTTGGCGAGCTTCTTTTTCCACTCGATTGGTTTCAGATCGAATCAAACGGTGATCTTCTTCCAATATTTCTAACCCAGAAAGATCCACATCACGACATAATTCATCTGCAAAACAGAAACGTAACCACAAATAATGTAACAGCTGACATATTTTAAAAACTGTATCAGTCTATTTTTGTTGTAATTTTCTTATCTTATAATTATTACGTTTTAATGAAATTTGATAAATGATTCAACTGTTACTAAAATCTTACCCAATTCACTAAGCAATGTAGCAGCTCTAAGAAGTTCTGTGTTCGGAAGACGTTTAGTTAACTGTTGTATTCGTGCAGTTCTACGCAGTAAGTCTGATGTAGCATGCAGCCGTGACAACATTACAGTCTGTGTCTGTAGTTTAGTGAATGGATCAACTATTTTAACTCTGAGTCTCTCAACAGAAGAAACCAGTCTCTGGGGAAAAAATTAATGTGAACTATTTTTAAGTTTAAAATTGAACTAACTATAACAACAAGTTGTATTTCCTACTCTTACCTGTTATACGCCTCGGCAAGGAAAACATTTATTTAAGTTGTGAATTTGTGTTATAATTTCAGTAAGTTTTTTGTTAGCATATTATGAAATGTATGATTCGAGTGGCAGTGTTGAAGGTTATAAAAAAAATACATTTTTAACAGGCCTACAGATTAAGCAGGAATCAAGCAAGAATTCATTGTAACACATGATATGTCTTGTACAAAATTTGTATTACTATCCTCTCATTTTTAACTTTGCCTTGTTTTAATAAAAGAAATTCTGACTCTTAAGTTTATTAGTGTGTACAATTTTTGTGTTTATTTTACCTTATATTTTTTATTTGTATGCCTCAGTTACATGGGCTTCCAAAATCATTTCAAATTTGTCCCTCCTCTCTAATTTTCCAATCAATGCATCTAAACATATGTAAAAAATACTGAAAATCGCATTAAGGAAATACTATCAAAGAAAGCAATAACAAACATGTTGAAATAATGAGTTTTTAAATTATACCTGACATTTTTTTTATAGTTTGATCTTCAACCTAATTCTAAATAAGTTTGTTAAAAATAGTGTATATTTAAAAAATCCTTATTAAATTATAACACCTTCCAGTCACTCAACAGCTGTCAATTATATAGGGATGCTAAGAAAATTGCCACTCTAATGCTAGAGCTTCATTAGTAAAAACTTTTCGCCAAACTGCGCTGAAAGAAATTTCAAGCTCCCTGCCAACAAGCGTTGATAGAAATTTCAAGCCTCCCGCCAAACAGCGTTAAAAGAATTTGCAAGCTCTACACCAAACATATCGTCTAAAGGCTCCATCGTGTCTAAACCACGATTCTGTGCTGAATGTGAAGATTTGGAACAGAATGGAGCCAAAAATTTCTCTTGCATATTGACATAACTTTGAGCTCATTGTTATTGTTCACTGACAACAGAGACCTCTTTATCTTCAAAGAAGTAAGAGATCACCCCACGACATGACACAGCCTGTGTAACGATGCTTGTGAAGCTTAGCAGGATTTGTTTGATCCCATTGCTTATTAAGGACCCAGTTAGGTGAAAATTGTCTTCATCTGACGTCCAAAAGTCGTCAATGAAGTTAGCATCGTCATTGACTTTAACCAACAAGTTTTCACAAAATTGTAGCCGCAATACAGAATCATTAGGTTTCAGATCTTGAACAATCTGAAGCTTGTAAGTTGTAAGGATGAAATTGAAGGTTACAAAGTAGGCCTATGCTTTGCACGCTCCGACATCAGAGCCCCAATGAATTACGACGCCTTACCACAGCAGCATGTACAGTATCACTGTTTTCTGGGGTACGTACAGATAATACACGCTCACTAGCTTTTTTTCAAAGTCGAACCAGTGTCTTCAGAGTTACAAACCTACGTTTCGATTGCGAGTGAAGAAGGAACTTGACCACAGGGCGGGATCTCATAGTAGTGTTGAAACACTCTGTGCAGCTGTCACCATGTTAAATATTGAAAATTATAATACAAATAAAATTTTTCTGATTTTCCTAAATTTTAAGGCAGATGCACAACCAGAAGACATCAATAAATTGAATTGCTTTTCTTTGATTTCATTAAATTGCATTATGACTTGAAATTTGATTTTGCATTTTTTTTAGCCCTCCCTAATGACCTTTCCGCCTAGTGTCATAAGACTCATCAGTCTAGCCTGCTCCAAGATAAACTACTCCAACGCATGGTTTTGTTTGTTTCAGTGTTTCTGTGTATACTAATAACATTTTTCATTTACGTTGCTGCAGAGCCCCTTCACAGTTAATCAGGAGATGATTGTGTACCTATTTTCTCTTTATTATACTAAACGTAAGTTTATAAAAAAAGTTAAGTTTAGAAAGGTTTACCTGAACATGAGACTGCATATCAGCAAGGATAGATTCCAGTCTATCAACCCATGTGGCTTGTGAAACTAAATGTTCATGATTATCTAACACCTGAGTGTGAAGCTCTTTTTCCAGCAAACTGATTCCTTAAAAAAAAGAAGTTTGAAGGAGCTTGCATGGTACTCAGCTATTATACAGATCAACCTACTAATATTTCTACATATAGAATCTAAAAAATCCCATTAAAGACTTCTTGAAAAAAAAAAAAAAAACATCAGGCTTATAATTAAGAAAAAATAAAACATTATCGTTATAATTACCTTGTATTAGTTGTCTTCGGTCCTTAGTTGCAGATTATAGCTATAATCTGCAACTAAGGACTGAAGACAACTAATACTAAGGTAATTATAACGATATAATTAACAGTCCAAGGCAACACAATAAAATCTATATAATAAAACATTATTCCACAAAAGAAAATATAGCAAACACAATTTTTGGAATTGTTTATATACATTTCTTGTCCTTAAAAATTAAATAAGGGACCAGTTAAAAAAAGTTGACATACTCAGAACTTAATTTCTAAATTAAAAATTGCACACTCAATAAGATTTCAAGGAGAGGAAAAATATTTTAAAATGTATAACATAAATTAAAATTTAAAAAAATCCCCAAACGGCTAAATAGATTTTCTTCAACCATAGCTCTCAGCTAAGAACACTATTGGTCGAGTCACATTTCAAACAAAAAATACTAAATCAAAATTGGTTCATCCGTTTGGGAGCTACAATGCCACAGACACACACGTGTTTAAACTTATAACAGCCCTCTGTTTACATCGGGAGTTAAAAATAGATTGAAAAATGAATTATCAGTCACATAGAAACATACCATATGCTAATTTAGTCAGCTGATCTGACACTGCCAAGGTTTGAGATACAATTTCCCCTTCGTCATCCTTTCCTGTTTGATTATGATGCTTGATAAACTGACAAAGAAAGGCTGAAATCAAAAGTAAGAATTTTAAGTAGACCTACACGATTTACTATTCTATACTAGGGCTACATCATGGAACTGTACTTTTACTCACCGTCATTTTCCAGTGTCTGCCAAACATCAATTTCACCTCCCATTTTAGGTCTCAAAAGTTAAATTATCAGCTAATAAGGTTCAGTACAGTATTTGTTCTAGAACAAAAATAATAGAGGCGTAACTAAATGAGTCAGATAAATAATATCACAACATGCATTCAACAGAACTTATTATCATAGAAAATCTACCTCAGACATGTTTCCCGACTGAGTGAAATGTTAATTGTTGTTTTGAGCTTATAAGTATGTGTATGTATGTGTTCGGTGAAGTTCATACCCACTAATAAACATATTTTTATGGGCCTTGGATTGGAGGTCGAAACTAGTAATCCAATAACCAAAAAAAGGAAATGAAAAGACTGTAAAGGTACTTTACTAGTACCTATCTTAGTAGAGGTTGGTAAGTCTATGGTAGGTTTTTCATTTGACTCAATTTAGCAGTCAACTTTCATCCGGTCTTACCAACATTACTTCCTGGAGGTTTTGCAATCGAACGCGTTCTTGAATCAAGTTAGGTTTTCTATTGTTTAATATGTTTAGGCTTAGGTTTAGGTTAGTTTAATTAAATAAGCTGATATCGGTAGATTTTAACGTCTTAAAAGATTTATTATGTTTTTAATATATATATATATTAAAAATGAAATGTAGCACATTATATACAAAATGTACCTTTATCATTTATTTTGTGAATTTTGTTAACGTTTTAGGTTTTGTTTTTCGTGGTACAACTGAAGTAGGCCTAAGTTTAGATCCTTTTTGTTTGCTTAGGTTGCCAACTCAGCCTAAGTAAATATAGTAAATAAAATAAAAATATCATCAACCTAATGATAAAATTTCTATATTTTCATTTCATAAATATGTACAACAAGTAATGCAATGTTATTATTGTGACGTCACAGCTACTTTGCAAGGCAAAACTTATATTAAGACACCTGGCCGTATTGCATTAAAAAAATATTGCCTGAAGTTCTAACAGTCTTTAGTCACAGTATGTTTAGCAGCATTCAATAGTACTACATGCTAGGCGATGATAACCACCCAGGTTTTTCGCCTTTAAAAATAAAAAAGTATTACATGCTAAGGTTGGCAGCACTAGGTACTCTGTTTACCTAGCAAAAAGGTCAGGTGTCCTAAAGTAAATTTACATCCTTTGCAATACGTAAAGCTATACACATCATATACGTAGGCTATTTATATAGTAAAAAATATAATCAATCTAAACATAAAATTTGTATAGGCCTATTTAGGCTACAATTACCCTACCCTTTCTATTAAACACATCCAAGCAAACTAAAAATAAACATTTACAATATGAGTTCACAATTCAATAACTTACAACACTACTTTTTTCTAAAAAAGGTCGTCGTCTGCAAAAATACTAGCAGGGAGTCGTGTTGTAAACTTACGTCCTTATTATCTTATGAAGACAGGTTATAATTTTTTTTACAAGACATGTAGACTAGGCCTAGTATAAACTAAACGAAATACCGGTATAACAAAATATTTACCTGAACTAGTTTATGCACACCGTAAATGTAAAATGACAAACGCCTACACTAAAAAATAGTAACTGTATAATAATGACAGCGAATGAGCTGGTGTCAACT
>JAGFPH010000005.1:1265173-1281070 GCA_018207615.1 Philaenus spumarius
TTCGGACTTTGTTTATATTAAAATACCTAACTTGTTTTCAACACCTATGCAAATGTTAAGCTATAATAAATTATTAATATATTGCTGACATTATCTTTGGTTGAATTGGGCACTGACACTTTATTTTATAGTACCAGGAGACCGAGCTAAAGCTCGATTATAAGCAGGGCTATGATTTCAATAATAAATATTGGATTATTGAGTTTTGAGGTTAGGCCTATAACATTAAATAACTAAATAAAGGGTATATTAAACATTAGGCTTACCTGTAATAAAAATACAGTTTAAAGGATTAACCATAATCTCAACGCTATGCCTCAGAAATAAGTCAGGCCTAAATTAAAGTTTAATATTTCAATATCGATTTAGGCCTAGGGCCTAGTTCGCTCACGTCAATAACTATTATTGCAAATTTCCGTGAACATCGTTTAGGTTAGGCCTATAACATTAAACAACTAAATAAAGGGTATGTTTATTTAGCAGAAGTATTCGTTGCCATGGTAACTATAAATAGATACAACATTAGGCTTACCTCTAATAAAATATACAGTTTAAAAGAAAGCAGATGATTATTGTAATGGCATTGAAAACATTTGCATCAGCTGTGCTTTGTATTATTTAAAATGGACAAATTTCACTTTTTAATTTAATAAAAAGACGTAGAAAACGAATTTTCCCAGACTGGTGACCATTTCCAATCGATTTCTCGTGGCCAAAAGCCCCATTTAAAATCAAAAAATGAAAAATCCTTAGACGAAGATTCCAGATCCATTTAGCAGACAAACAATTATCTCTCGCTTTAGAAGATAAGATAGATGCAGTGTAAAGTATCAAAGTACAGTGTTCTAAAGGAAGCACACGGCGTTTTTCGCCACAGATTATTTGCCGTCGCCGTCATATCAACAGTAGCGCGAAGGAGGGTATTACGATCTGTTTATTTGCCGCTGACAGTAGCTGTGCAGCCGCTCGCTGCCATTACAATCGATGGATTTTCCATCGTCTCCGCCGAAACAATAGCAAATGTGACCAAATTCACGCCAATTTTCCTTATTTTAGTATTTATTTCGTAGAATACTATCCTTCAGCCGCGTGTGCAGTTCGTCAAATGACGAAACCGACATTCTTAAATAATTGGAAAATGTTTCTTCTAGTTCCTCAAATCATGAAACTCAGTGTAGAATGCTCCAAAATCTTCTCTTCTTTTATTTATTAATTGGACGAACGAAAATAAGTATATTTTTTTGCTTCCTTTTCAATCGGCGATGGAATAACAATAAAGCGAGAGTTGCTCTCTGTTCATATAAATAAAACATTAAAAGAAATAATATATTACATAACACACTTCGTGATTAATGAACTGGACACTTAATGAATCCCAATGAGGCTTTTTATGAGCAGGGACGGTAACTAATCCACAGTCGGCAAAAAAAAAACGCCGTGTGTTCCAAGCCTATGAGGTTAGAGGCAGCGCCCGGAAATATTTGGCGGGGGATGAGTCATATTTGCTATTCTAAATTATTCTAAAGTACGAATGCATCGCAATTAGAAGTGGAAAATTATACATACCTATATCGTTTTTAAAGTACTTTTGGGAAGCCTAAAACGTGTTATTTTGTATCTTAATTCAACCCTAGAACCGGCAATTTAACGAAAATAGATTTTTTGGCGTTTGCAAGCATTTTTTCAAAAATTCGCCAAAAATAGTAAATGAACCATAATCCAAAAGTATTCCACAGCTTTTTTATAGAGAAAACTTCAAAGAATTTATAAATGCTGGTAAAAAAAATTATAGATGTAAAATTTACAAAGTTATTAGCTCAAGAAACAAAAAATGTTCAGTTACGACAGGTAAAAGTTCAACTTTAGGTCTACATAAAAAGTAGTAAACATTTAAAAAAAATGTTTCCAAAATTTAAAAAAGTTTCGTAATTTAGTTCTAAATATAACTGTATAAAAATATTTATGAATTTCAAATTTCTTATTTTGAAAACACCAGTTTTTATGTTCCTACTACAAGATTGCTATCAAAACTGTGCCAAGTTTGAAACGTAATTTAGGAATAGATACTTTGTTAAAAAATGAAATATTATTATAACAAAGTGTAGAGAATAAATCAAAGCATTGACAGTTATACTTACAGTTATACTTTATTATTTGAATTATTTGAATAACAAAAGCGAAGAGAAATTTAGAAACATCCCACTCATGCTTGGTATATAACGGCACAGAGGATGTAAGTATTACTTACTCTGTGATAACGGTCGGATATGAAGCTGCATGAGGAATAACCGTTAATTTGAAATTACAGCCTTGGTTTGATACCAAAACGCTCTCATTCCCACGCTCATAGACAACAAACCTTTCGAGCAAAACATATTTGGTTCACATTAAATGTTAGCTTGAAGCATTCACACACATCTCAAAATATGTATAAAAATAGACTTCTATCACACAGATATCACTTGTAATTAGTTAGGCTGTTTATTGGTAGGAAAACTGACCAATTGCAAGCGTCTACAAAATGCCCCACAACTTATATATATATTAGGTCAAACAAGTAAAAAAAAAAAAAAAATGTTTTTTAAAAATGAATTTAAAAGTAGTAATAACAATGATTAGGGCTTGGAAAATACCTTTTACAGTAAATATGTTTAAATAATTATGTCAAATGTATTTATTAGACCGAAAACCATAGATTCTAAACTCGTTTAGAACATAGAAATTATATTAAAACTTGTGTCGGAATGAGTCCGACAGTGGAGCGCAACAGCAAATTAGTGATGTCGGACTGAGTTCGCCTATGGAGCGCCAAAGGTTAATGTGTCTGACAAGGTGTAAGAACCATCGAAACTGTCTGACATATATAAAATTCAGCTTTTATACTATAACGAAAGTATAATTGTAATTCATTATAATTTAAGGGTGTCTGACAGGGGGTTGCAACCGTACTAAGTGTCTGACAATAGACGACGTGATTTCTAATATTATTCCAAATAAAATATGTGAAAACTGAGCTTTATACTTTAACGAATTTGAGGTGCAATTTTATACACCTTTGCTACCTGTAACGCGTCAAAGCCACCGTGATCCAAACTTCATAGTCGGGGATCGTTTATACCTGTATAGGGACATACATACAGAAACTTTCAGGTTTTATGACATAAGGAACGCCCGATCGTCACGGGCTCTTGCTCTATTATTAACTGGTATTAATTAATTGTATCTGTAAGATGCTGCCACCTAGTTCTTTAAAATTTGAAACTTTTTATCGTAACTTTACAATAATCCGTAAGGTGCTGCTACCTACATTCAAATTAGGCCTATTAGCTGTTGTAATTTTCCAGTATTTTAGAATACATATCACTGTAGATAAAATGTTGATTTATTATCTCGAAAGGTGCTGCCCCCTGTGATATACGAAAAACAAAGTGAAGTCAACGAAGCTACAAATTAAATTAAAGACATTTTGATCATTTATTAGTCCTACAACTAGAGGACTTTGACCCCTGCTCGCTTCGCTCACCAACCCCCGCGACGACTCACGACAAAGCGAATTGTTAACCTTAAAAGTTCCACCAAGAACCGTGGCGAAGTAAATGCAAACATATTATTGTATACTATGATATTTTCACGGGAATGGCTATTGATTAAGGGCAGAGATTTTATGTAGAATAGCAGTTTCAAGTTATAAAATATGACCAAAATGTGATTCAGTAAGCAGTACCGGTATTTCAAAATGATCAGATAGACCTAGTAAAGAATAGCACCATTAATCGTGATATGTGTTTGAATTATAATACAGTAAGACTTTTTCGTTGTTTGTGTTTGCTATTACCTAACCTAAAAAAACTGCTGGTTGTGAAGAATTATTAATTATTTGCGTCTAAATTTGCCAAGTTGGTTGTAAATGCTTTCAAGAAATGTGTGTTGGTTCAGTGTAGGCCTAACCTAAAATTGTTTTAAGCTTTTGATCGAAACTAGGTGTTTTATTTATAATATGTAACAACAGATGTTTGAATTATAATACAGTAAGTTTTACTTTCTCAACCCTATACGTAGTATATGGAGAAAGTATTGTTTTCGTAAAAATGTTCGAATTTGAATTTTCAGTTGAATTATCTGTTTTAGTGCTCCCAGAACCCCAAAAAATGGTTTAGTGCAATTATCTGTGTTGGTGCTCCCTGAACCCAAAAATATTTTTAGTGGAATTTTTTGTTTTGGTGCTCCCTGAACCAAAAAAGTGTTTTTAGAGTGGTGTCTGTCTGTCAGTCTGTCAGTATGTATACACGACCAGAGAGGACACTATTGGTCCATTTTTCATGAAATTTGGTATGTAGGTACTAAACCCTAATATCTCCAGGCGTTTTTTTCATTTTTTGGAATTTTTAATTTTTAAGGGTAATTTACCCCTAAAAACCCATAAAAAACAACAAAAATGCAAATTTCTCAAAAACGGCTCTAACGATTTTGATCAAATTTTCAGTATTTATATTGCTTCAGATACCAAACAAAATGACACCACCCGCTTTTATCAAAACTTCGGCGTTTTATAATTATGGTTAAATGTTTAAAAATAAACAAGTTTATGTTGTCAATCTAGCATCGCGGCGGCGGCCGCACGGGGTAGCATCATGGTAGCGATCACGGCCAGTAATTCAAAGGTCGCGCGATCGAATCCCGCTTAGGACAATAATTTTTTATACGATTGACGTAGGTAGAATATTATTTTTTTGTTTTGTTCTAAAAAGTAATAAATAAAATGATTGAAAACAATATTATTTTGACTACAGTAAGTTGGGAGAAAGTTTGTGTCAGTTAACTAATACCGTTTATTTTGTATTGTGTTTGTTTTTATTTTACTGTGTTGTTTTTACCAAACATAAAAAAGTTGTTGGTTGAGCAAATAATTAACTGATTCTAAATTTGCTAATATAATGAATATAAATGCAGTCCACAACCAGGTGTTGGCCACACATTGAATTGAGGGGTTTCTGGCAAAAACCGGATTAGTCCAAAAAAACTAGTTTTCCAGAAAACGCAAAAAACGTTCTCGCCTAATTGGGTTGCACTTTACCACCCCTACAATTTTTCTATATGTAGTCATTAACCTTTAAATAAACTTATTAAAATTTGTGTAGAATATATTCAGCAGTTTTATTGAAAAAAAATATATATATTGGACATACCCGGTAAAGTTTTGTCAAAATTGGTTCAGCCATTCCGAAGATTAGCCTGGACAAACAAACAGACAGATGGACAAAAAATACAAAAATGCATGTTTAGGTTTTGGTAAAGTGTGAATAACCCCATGAGCTTAGAAAAAAGTATTATTTCGTAATCACAGGCAGGCTTATTCAGTTTTATTTATAAGTATAGACGAATTCTTGTAATTTTTAGAACAATTGTCCAAATTTTGGTATGCTAATAGATTTAAAAATTGGAAATTAAAGAGAGAGAAGGCTTTTAAGAGAAGGAAATTTGATAGAAAATAAATAAAACGTATTACACATTGTAACTACATGTTGGATTTATGTTATGAGTTTTAAAATATATAGTATTACTATTTCAATCACAAGTTGTACTATTTACATATTCATGATTACTGCTTCAATTTGTTTTTAATTACAATAGTACAATAGACTTAAGTATCTACAATAGACTTTATCTTAAGTACAATTATAGTTCTCTAATTAATAATCCCTGAGCATCTATAACCTGTAAAATTGAGTAAAATGCGAGGATTTTAGGAAAAGTTCTTGAAAATTGAATATTATTTGTGTTATGTTCTGTAAAAATAAATGTTTTCTCATAATAATTTTTACCGTGTTTTATTATTGCAGTACTGTACAGTAAAGTAGTTAATTTGTAAACATTGCAGCAGTACCTGGAAGATCAAGAAAACCCCTGACTAGTTAAAACTATATTGCAAAACTTAAGTCTAGAAAAAAGTTAGTTCTCACTATGAAGCAAAACAAGTGACTTATTATTTCAAATAGACTTGATCTGTAAACATTTTCAAACTTTTCATTTCAATGTTGCTGTTAGTTATACTCCAGTTACTTTTCGTGTTTCAATATAGTAAATTTGAAGCTTTTTATATAGAGAGTAAAGCTCTTAAAAAAATAATTTGAAGATATTTCTTGTTACTTGTATACCGTATTACCTATTAATAATTTTTGGAGGAATATCTGTAATTTTAGTTATCCACAATGGCTGTCCCACCCAACTTTGGTTTTTGTATAGTAGAACTTTATATACATATATATATTTCTAAGTTTTTTTTCTTTACAAGATTTTAATTATTTACAAAGCCCTATTTCCGTTATAATCCATAAATATAAAATTTTGGGCAGGCTTTGTCCTGGGCAGTTCTTTTGATTTTAATTAAAGATTTAAGTTTAAATGTTTCATGTTCCTCAATTTATGTGGACAACACTTCTTTACTTGTATGTCACAAAGACATTTTTTAATTGGATAATGTTGCAACTAGTGTTTCAAAGGAATCAAGCCACGATGGCCGTGGTTGTTAAGGCGTCAAAGCTTTATCAATCGTCATGGCAACCATCAATGGAAAAGTTCCGGGTTCAATTCCCATTGACCCCGAATAATTTTCTAAATGGTTTCTTAACAGACATCGTTGGCTGTGGTTCGGATTCCACGTAAAACTGTAGGTCCCGTCTTCATTAGCCTTAAGTGCAAAACAGCAGGACGTTAAAAAAAAAATCAAAGGAATCAAATGAGTGGTTTGAGATAGACTGTTTTTAAATGAAGAAAAAAACTCCAAAACGTTTTTTAACTTACCTCTACAAAATAAATATAAACATACATAGTTATAAGCCTGCATATGAAAAAGTTGTAACTTTTCTTAATATCAAAATTGATAGTATGCTCTCCTGGGCAGTGTATACTGCATATAGATCATGTTAAGAAGAAATTGTTAAGGGTGATTTATTTATTAGTCAAGAAACTTTTGGATACCATTTAAAAATGGCATACTTTGCTTTCTTTGAAAGTATTTCAAGATATGGACTTCTTATCTGGGGAAATGCAATAGGAATTCACACAATATTAATTTTCCAAAAAAAGCTTTGATAATATTAACAAACTCAAATAAATTTGAACATTACAAGCCACTCTTTATTCAAACTGGTATTTTAACTGTTATAAACTTGTATATTTTTGATGTAGAAATGGATGTAAATAATAATTTACATATGTATCCAGTTAGAGGCCTAATTCATGATTACAACACCAGATCTGGTCATATTCTTGAACATCCAAGACATAAATTGAATAAATCCAAGAATTATTATCTAGCTTTAAGAATCAAACTGTTCAATAAACTGCATGCCACTTTTCAAAGCTTGTCAAATGAGGATTTATATCATACTTTTTATGGTTGGCTGAAAGAGCACCCACTTTATAACTTGGAGGAATATTTAAGTTGTGAAATCAATATTTAGTAAGCCTGGGTCATATGTCATGTTAGTTTAAGTTTTAAAGGCTAAATTAACTCTGCATGGGACAAAGTCTACGCAATGTTGTACATCTGTTGATGGACCAGTAAATGTTCTGTTCTGTTTAAGTTCAGTTAGGCCCTACTGCAATATTTTTCACGAATAAAGATCTTAGAGAAAATTTGTGATAAATATTAATGTACATTTAAAGCATTTTAAGATGGTTGTGACTGTTGTGAAATATTATTTCGTTTATTAAAATAGTTTAGATAAAGCCTTTTCAAGTAATAACTCAACAGTATTTTAAAATATTAATTTTATTACAGAAGAAATTTTTGCTCCCACAATTACAGCAAAATATTTGCTGTGTTCTGATCATTGGAATATATTGATTAGCATGTTTTATTTTATAACTATGTCAAATTTCATTGTGATATCTTTGTACATTCTGGAAAAATCTACTAACAGATTGACAGATTCTTGAAGGGTTCCATTTTCCTTCTAAGATGTGGAACCATAAAATCCAAATATTTAAAAATAAAAAAAACATTTAATAATATTTTATATATTAGCTTAAATCTAACTTTTTAATATCTCAGACTGGATATGAAATCATTTCTGTTTTTCTCCCGTACATTATTTTTGCAACAAATTCTACGTAACGACGCGCGGAATCCTTTGTGCCACCAACAATACAGAAAAGGATTCATCAAGGCGTTGACAAAACCTAAACTAAGAAGAAAAGTGTTTAAAGCGACTTGAAGGTTTGAACACGTGTGACTTTCCGTAGCTTTTGCTCCATGACACAATAACACGTATATTATTAAACTGACACAGTAGGGTCCCCATGACATAGTAAAAACAAACATCACTAAAAACACCATAACAAATGATCTAAAGTTTATCCTTTTTCGATGTCGTGAATTTATTTTGCTCCGATAAATTTGAGCTGCTTTGTAACATACTTTAATTTCATTGTCCGAGTCATTTTGTTTGTTTGACCTATCAAAACCACCAACACACGAGTTTGTTCCCGCATATTCTGTATATTTATCAGGATTAACTAAAGTAATCTTATTATTATTACCAACATATTTTGTATGTTTTGATCCTGCTTCTAAACCGCAGCATAACTTTTGTGATTTTTTGTCTTCCAGATTTAAAGATAAACTACGTACTTTGTGCAAATCAGATTCAACTTCTGTAATGTTGAAATTTGTGTTGTCTTGTTCTACAGTCGGTGCCAAATTTTCAACATTTTTTGTGGAGTATTGTTCTGTAACTAAAGCTGGATTTTGTATGTTAGTATTTTCTTCTTTTAATGTGTGGTCTTCTAGGTTTTTATTGTTTTGTACTGAAACTGATGAATTTTCCAGATTTACATCGCCTTGTTCTTGAACCAGTGTTAGATTTTTAACTTTTACATCAACTGGTTTTTCAACCTTTATATTAATTTTTACATTCTCTGAAACTAGTGCCTGATTATTTACAATAAGTTCTGGAATAAGTTTGGAATTGTTAACATTTATATTTTCTTGTACTGGAACTATCTTATCTACCTGGCAATTAATATCAGTTATATTTGGTTGTTCTGGAACTAATGTAGAATTGTTAAAATTTATATTTTCTTGTTCTGGAACTACCTTATGTGCCTGACAATTAATATCAGTTGTATTTTGTTGTTCTCTAACTGATATAGAATTTTTTTCGTTTATATTTTCTTGTTCTGGAACTATCTTATGTGTCTGGCTATTAATATCATTTATATTTTGTTGTTCTGTAACTAATATAGAATTTTTGACATTCATATTTTCTTGTTCTGGAACTATCTTATGTGCCTGGCTATTAATATCAGTTATATTTTGTTGTTCTGTAACTAATATAGAATTTTTGACATTTATATTTTCTCGATCTATTTCACAACATTGTGACTTATCGGTACCGTTTCGATTTTGTCCTGCAGAAACATCTTTAAAAGTAAAACTCACACGATTCTGACCAATGTTTGTTGTCGTTTTGTAAGCGGTTATATTTTCAGAAATCGTTGAAATCGTCGTGTCGTTGGACTTGTCGAATGAGTTTAATTTTAAAGTTCGAAAATACTTTCTTCTCTCTTCATACTTTGAATATTTTATCGCAGTTTCTCTCGGTTCTTTTCTTTTTAACTTGTAAACGGTAATCAAAACAGAAGTATATAATACTATAGTAATACATATCGGTACAACCAGGCTACAGGCTATAAGGGCTAGCATGTACATTGGGGTAATTGTGATGAATCTATTATCGACATAGTTTTTAGACACTGGACGAGAGAATATAAATTCACAAACAAAACCAATCATGTAGCTGTAAATCCATATGCCTATGATCATACGTTTAGCCGTTATTTGGTTCATCCATATTGTATAGTGTATGCTGTATTTTAGATATATGTATCTGTCCACCGCTATTACACACACTCCCAGAGATGAAGCAATGATTGATGATAAATTCAAACCTGGAAAAAGACGATTGAATTAATTTAAACTTATTTGGTTGTGTTTTTACAAACGTTACAAATATAAACATGTTTCAAATCCCTAGTTTCCTTACCATAAGTAGCCTGTATCAGGAAAATATAATAACACACAAGGCCAACATGATTCAATAAATGTTTGTTTTGGTTAAATGAGATTTAAAACTTGGGAATTAAAATATTTACATTGTTCAGAAATTATGTTATGTTTATGTTTTTGGGAAGATTATTTTAAACAAAACTGTAAATGATAATTTATTGGCTTAGTTTCATATATGTCTAATAAAAAGTACATTTACAATACAAAATAAATATTTCATCTGTACTCGGAAATAACATGATTTTTATCCACTTCACTCGTGTTTATGATAAGTTCTCATGCATGGAAGTTTAGGAGATACTCGTTTTGCTTGCCTTAGAGCTAATTTAGTATTAGCCTTTCACCCCACCTTTATTACATCCAATCGAACTCCAATGCCATGCTTTAATCTCATGTTATCGCACTTCCTAATTGACTAGAAACTTGAACTTCGGCACATTTATTGCTTTTAGTGTGTAACCATTGGACAAATTCCAAAGTGTGACATTTTTATGCTTTTAATCTCTGAAAATATTTTAAACAGTGTACAGACCTTTTTTTTTAGTAAAACGCAAGCAGTATCAAAAACTGAGATCTACAAATTAAGTCATGATTTTTTTTCTACTTTGTTTATACCTTAGAAAGATAGAGCTATGGTTTTGTTTTTATGAACATTTTTTGTATTTTCCATACTTTAATTTGTTGGCACATTTATAGAAACCTGGAATTATAAAATTTGGCAGGCATATTGGCACATCCAATTGCCATAAGCGAATAAGTTTAGTGTGGAGATGAACTAAGGAAGACAGAGTATAAAATATTAGAAGAAATATTCATAGGCGATGTAAACATACCATAACATTGGTTATAGATTAGCTAAAGCTAATTCATGTTAATTTTAAGACTTTCCTATATTTCTAGCACATTTAGATATTTTTTATTGAATTTAAAATCTATGTTTGAATCTCAAACATAATGTCAGAAGAATAAAAATAATAGAATGTACAAATAAAAGTAATAAATACAATTTGGTTGAACACAATATTACTAAGCAAGAATGCAAGTTTTCAATATTTGATAATTTTAAATCCTTATATATAATTCGTGAAGCAGTTTTTTGTGAACACAACTCCTCCCTTATTTCTGGACCAATTTTAACGTTTGAGGTGTCAAAAAATTCGTCTCATTTCGTGGTTTTGCAATAAGGTTTTAGATGTCAAAAATTCTTATCCTTAGTGGCGTGAGCTAATCTCAAAGGTCAGGTTTTCCCCTCAAGATTAACATGGAACGAATTTAAAAATCATTTCTATACAAAACAGCTGTTTATAATAAGAAACAAACTAATCCAGCTGCCTTCGTGTATGTAAATAATGATGTTTATTATAGTATTCAGGAGGTTATGAAAACATTTCTATACAAAACAGCTGTTTATAATAAGAAACAAACTAATCCAGCTGCTATCGTGGAAGTAAATAATGATTTTTGTAGTATTTAGGAGGTTTTAGGAACCTTCTTAATGTTAAACAGATAAAGTCCGATTCCCTTCGTTGGTAATTTCGTTCAAAGAACTGAAAATGTCTCGAGTAATTATAACTGCTGTTATAAAATATAAGAAATAATTTGAATTGAACATTTAAAATTACGTACCATCTTAGTTTTGAGGTTACTATTAATCCAACACTTTTATTATAAATAAAACATAACATGATTATGCATATAGAAGGTTCCAACGGGGTTGGTGTGCGGAGCTGCAGGGTTTTCCCCATACTAAAATATTATTACATTTAAATAAATTACAATAGACATTAGTGATATGAATAACTGAAAACTATTTGAGCTATCAATTTTTCTTTCACTAATGACCTACATTCTTTTGTAAATTAATGATAAATAGTATAGTTATTTCTACAATAGATATGGAACAAGACCAAAATTAAAGAAGATCAAATTTTTATTGAAGTAGCATTGAAATGTGACCACTACGAGAATAAACTCTGTTATTTAAATTGTTTGGTTTAGAATTTGTATGTTTGTGATCAAGAGTGTGATTTCGTGAATGTTTACAAGTACACGATTAAAACGTTATACTCACCAAGTTGGAGAATATAGAAGATAGTTTCTTGAGTGTAAGTTCTTAGTATGAGTTCGGCAACAGTCATCCCACCATGCAAGAGATCAGCTAAAGCAAGATTACCCATGAACATGTAAAATGTCCTCGGCTGTACGTTTGATTTCAGGATAACTCCAGAAGAAATGACAACAGTCAGGTTAGTTATGACTGTGAATGGAGCGAGTGCCCCTCGGGCGTAATACCATTCTGTCCATTCTAGGTTGCTTAGGTTGGTCACACTGTGGGAAATGTTTGCCCCCTCTATCTGTTAATAAGGAAAAACACATTTAAACTTCAAACAAATCAATTGAAAACACATAGGCTCCGTTTCATAAGCTAAGTGGCAATGTTTGTTTGGTTATACAGTTGGTAAAGTAATGTTTGAATTATCCATCAAACACTGGCATATTGTGGGATCATCAGGTAGATACTTACCTGTAGTTTTTCTAATCTTTTCGCTTTGTGGTACACCATTTTTAACGCTTTAAGTTCTTAGAAATATAACATATAACTACATTAAAGTAGTTTGTCTTCCAAACCAATACAGTCTCTTTTTTTAAAAATAAATCACACCTTACCTCGTAACTATCTATGAACACTTTTCTTTATCCTCACTTTAAAACTAATTTAATCTAATTCGTTTGGTTTTTTACCATTGTGACATTTAATATGAGTATATTCTGTCACTGCGGAAACACTGCCTTGTTTCACATTTGTAGCGTATTTATTTCTTTTTCTTTTTTTAATAATTGTATGTAAACACAATTCAAGTGTAATTACATATAAAACTGTTAGTTGTATGGAAAAGAGAATAATAAAGGATTTAGTATAGAAAATAGAATACAATTTAGTCTTAGGAACACTTAGGATTGTGCTGTATCTGACAATATGTCAGGTAAGTTTTGTGATTATTGTTGATAGATTATGGCGACACTGTCAGCTTTCGTGAGTAAATAGATCAGGCAACACTGTCAGCTTAGTGATTATTGTCACAATACAGTGTTGCCAGAGCTACATTTAATTTTATTGGTCATGCAGATAGTACAATATACCAAATAAGACATGCCAATTATTAAATAATTTAAAAACTAATTTACAAATAATTATCTTTAAAAACAGAATAGACAATAATAATAATCAATTAAAATATTTATACATCAATACAATTTAAAAAAAAGAAAAAAGAACCCAACCACGAACACGTGAAAGGAGATCAGATTCTTCATAGAGGACTAAACCCGAAATCATGATACATAATCTCCTCCACTGAGTAAAAAGATTCAGACAACATTAGTGGTCTAAGGCTACAATTAAAAGAATTGTAATTTTGTAAATTGATTATTTTAATGGGAAGTTTATTTATGAATAAAGCACCTGCTTGCAAAGGAAATTTACTATACAAACTCAACCTGTGTCAATTAGCATGATAATTGCAAGCGGTCCTGGTGTTATAATTCTGAACATGGTCACACTTACAGTATATTTAAAATATACAATTACTTCCATTACATACTTGGAAGCGTTCAAATTCTCAATTCTCTAAAAGATTTTTTACAAGATTGAGACTAATTTAAACCTGCTATAAGTCTTACAGCTTTTTTTGCAAAACAAACACTCTTTGCATAATCTGAACAGATGAAATCCCCCAAAGTAGAAGTCTATAGTTCAAATGTGGATATATTAGACCATAGTAAGCTCTTAGAAGAACTGAAGAGTTACAATATAATCTTACATTTCTTAATCCAAATATTCCTGAACTAACTTTAGCACTGATAGTTCCAGGGCAGCTTGTTATCCAAGGTAAGACCCAAGAACTTTATTGAATATCTATAAACTATTTATTCATCTGCCCATAACTATTCCCCCAAGATCACGAAAAGGTGCTCAAGATTGGTGCATTCCAAACTTCCCTTACAAGCTGGTGCAAAGTTCATAAATAAGCTTCCTAAAACCATTCAAAATTCACCAAACTACAGGATTTAAACACTCTTTGACAATTTCTATTGTCTGGATCAGTGGCGGATCCAGGACCTCATCTGGGAGGGGGCAATACTTCCCAGGTATGTAAAATAACTGGTAGGTTTTTTTTTTTGGGGGGGGGGGGTTCCCACAAAATATAAAAAATGTTAACGCAAAACGTTGAATTTGAATGGAAATATTTTGGTTGTCAACAATGTTTTCCTTGTTAAATTCTTTATTTTTGTATTTACTGGTGTCTAAAAACTTTGGTTAGGCATCGGCCTTCGTACAACGCACTTTTTACTGTTTGCTTGAGATATTACACTCACTTGTATTAAATATGTCAAAATATTACACCTTCTACGAAAAAAATATTACTTTTTGTGACGACCTCTAATGAGTGAAGCTCTGATTTTGGGACATAAGCTCCGAAATGAGTAAGAACAAGAAAATAAAAGTCACAGATGATGTGAAATTGTATCACTTAGGCCTATAACCATATTATTGTGAGCGAGAACAATTTTTGTTCACCATACAATACTTTTGACTTCGATGAAATTCAAGAATCTATTTCGGATTTCAATTTTATTCACAAATTAAAAAGTGCGTATTCCTACACGCCTACAATATAATATTTTATTTATTACTTGCGGAATTATCGGAGGTTTAGATTTTTAGTGATTTTATTATTTGTTACTAACTATCATTGTTCATTATTAACTTTTTAATAGTTTTAATTTAGAATTACGTAAAGTAAATGCTGAACTAACAAAAGGATTTTTTATTTGGACAAAACTTTAAAAAAAAATATAAGCCTATTTTTTTAATATAAAAAGGTGTTAGTTTTGACGTTCATTTCATATTAGTTCAAAATTATATCTCAATAAAATATCAAACAAAAATACACCTTCAAATTAGAAAACTTGATCTTTTTTTGAAGTAAACAACTAGCCAAAAGAGCTAAGAAAACCATAGATTAAAAATTGTACTATATAAGTTACTTAAGGGTCGGCTCTAGCTGTCGGTCATGTTGGCTGACATTCCATAACACCAATGTTAAATAAAAATCAAATTTTTTCCTTTATTTTTTATCGGATAATTATGAACGATATGCCATATTAAAGCTATGGCCAATATGCATGCAAATGGCTTTTTCAAAACTAAGAAAAACATTTTGTTTAATACTTATTAACAATTTAAAACATTGATTTTTAATATTTTTTTATATTGTCACTATTAATTATAGCGAAAAACTACCAAGCCATTCGCATGAAGAATTTCGTCCCCAAGAATTTGGTATTTTTTTTAAAAACGCTATTTGAACAATTGCGGGTTTTAAATTTATTTAGGCTGAGCAATGTCCGTGTAACCTACCGCCGCTATAGGGTGATTTCAAATATTTTTTTACGTTGTAACTATTAATTATAGCGAAAAATTACCAAGCCATTCGGATGAAGAATTTTGTCAGTAAGAGTTTGGTATTTAAAAAAATACGCTATTTGAACAATTGCGGGTTTTAAATGGATTTAGGATGAGCAATGTCCGCGTAAGCTACCACCGCTATGCTGGAGTCGCAGGTTGCTTTCTGTTTTACTAGAGCCGACCTTTAAGCCGAAAACGAAGCAAGACGCGACGTGCGCAATTCATAGTCAGAACGGTGGACCCAACCGATTCAACTTCAATAAGCAAGAAACAACTAGGAAATAGATTGCTTTCCCGATCAATTTTTCTATGCGTTAATCTCGTGTTTTTCCTGTAGAAATCAGAATGTAATAAG
>JAGFPH010000005.1:1281470-1298428 GCA_018207615.1 Philaenus spumarius
ATTGCGGGTTTTAAATTTATTTAGGCTGAGCAATGTCCGTGTAACCTTCCGCCGCTATAGGGTGATTTCAAATATTTTTTTACGTTGTAACTATTAATTATAGCGAAAAATTACCAAGCCATTCGGATGAAGAATTTTGTCAGTAAGAGTTTGGTATTTAAAAAAATACGCTATTTGAACAATTGCGGGTTTTAAATGGATTTAGGATGAGCAATGTCCGCGTAAGCTACCACCGCTATGCTGGAGTCGCAGGTTGCTTTCTGTTTTACTAGAGCCGACCTTTAAGCCGAAAACGAAGCAAGACGCGACGTGCGCAATTCATAGTCAGAACGGTGGACCCAACCGATTCAACTTCAATAAGCAAGAAACAACTAGGAAATAGATTGCTTTCCCGATCAATTTTTCTATGCGTTAATCTCGTGTTTTTCCTGTAGAAATCAGAATGGAGGAAGGGGAGTGTTTTTTTGGGGGGGGGGGGGGGGGGGGGGGGGGCAATTGCCCCCTTTGCCCCTTCCCTGGATCCGCGCCTGGTCTGGATCCTTTTACTCGGTGGATGAGTTTGTGCATCATGATATTATTTTGTGTTAGATGTGATCTCTTTTTTTTGCAATGTGTTTATCTTATTAAATTATTAACTTATTCTTAGAGGTTTTTTATTTTTGACATTTTGTGAATTTATGTTAATTACTTTTTTTATTTTTCTCTATTTTTTAAACTAATTGTTGTGTGATTGTATTTTGTGAATATTGTATCATTGCGTTGTAATTTGTATGACTTGTTTTATACAAATATTTTTTGTCAAACAAACCAATATCCAATATATAAATAAAAGCTCTCATAATATAGGCGATGCCATAAACTACAATTTCCGAAAATGTTATAAAAATTCCATTTACTATTTTTATACTCTAATTTTTCTGTTTAAAACCTACTATTCTCCTTTAAAACCCCCCTAACACCACTTTGGGGGGTGAGTGGGACAAGGAAAACACTGAGATTGATCCGCCCTTAATGCAGCAATGGGAACTATGAACAATTTCCTTAAGTAAAATATTGTTTATAGAATAATTTTAAAATAGTGCACATTTTTGAAAATAATGTGTGAAAGACACATATTATCAAAAGACAACAAACAATGGATATAATATTGTATGTTTTTATTTTGCAATCAGATTAACTTTACTTTATTGTCTAAATATTACATTGATAATCTGATTCCATTTGTCATGCAACACTTTTACTTCAGGGAGAGGGAATAGTTTAGATTTCTATCAGATTTCAAAAGAAAAACTTAGATGATGCACTAGCTCTCCAGGTCTGTTATGTTGCCGAATTGCTAATGCAAATTTATTATGCACTTGTTAAATATGGCCTGATATGATGGGGGGGGGGGAGGAGATACCTATGAGGCGGTTATCAGAGCGATTGTGAAAAGTCAGAATCATATTATAAGAGTAATGTCCTCTAAAAATAAAATTGAACATTTGCTCCCGTTATTTGGATCATTTGGTATAATCTCACTTAGATATTTGTATGTGTGTACAAGGTACTTGCAGATTTCTATAAAACAAGTGGAGCAATAAATAGTGATTACAAATCCCAAAGAAATCCTAAAAGTAAGATTGCTAATATTCTGCGTAAAACAAAACTAAAGGCGTTCAAAAATTATTATCTATATAGAGGGGGAAAACCAGTTGTGTGGTACGTGTATTTAGTTCGCAAAATTAGTAAAATAATTGGCACTTCAGATAAATAATATTGAATAGTTTTGTAAATAAAAGTGGCTGTTTATATTGTTTGTATTGAAATTGTGTGTTTTGATTAAGTTAAGATTATGGGTATTAGAAGATAAAGTGTATAGTGATACAGCCTAGCTAGCTGCTTGTTATCTAGTGCATGGCATTGTTTTCCTTAACTGAGCTGCATTTCCAACACTTTTATTATATGAATACAAGTTTATATTATCCTCATTCATCATTTTGAAATATTTAAACTTGAAATACACGCAATTGTTGCTAATATTGATTTGTATAAGTAAAACATTATAATTAAACAGTACCAGGAACTGGCACATACTTTCTCTCAAACATACTTAAATTATTAAATAGATTCCCTGTGACTTCATAATGGTATTAAAGTAGGAGAGGAGATACATAAAAGTAGGAGAGTAACTAATAAATATTATTGTTATTATCTAGAAAGAAAACTATTCGATCGATTTCGAACAAATTTGCCCCAAACATGACAATTAGGTTTGTATAGATGCACGAAAAAAGCTTTGGAAAATTTTTGAAAAAACCCTCTTTTTGGCCAAAAAACCCCCAAAAATCAGTTATTATTATTATTATTATCTATTAGCTAAACGATAATGCTTAGAAAGATGCGGTTTTTTGCATATGGTGGGGTACATTAAGGGCTACAAATAGCCAAATTTTATCAAAATCGTTTTTTTTTTGTAAAAAAATAATAACAGATTTTTTGGGGTTTTTTTTGTCAAAAAGAGGGTTGATTTCCAAAAAATTTCAAAACCTTTTTTCGTGCATCTAAACAGGCCTAATTGACATGTTTGGTGCAAATTTGTTTGAAATCGATCGAATAGTTTTCTTTCTAGCATTGTAGACATACAGACAGACATTTTGTAAAAATAACTTTTTTGTATTCAGGGGTCCCAAAATGGATATTTCCACAAAAATCTAAACATAGATTTTTTCGCGATAACTATATTTTCTCTATACTATAATACTATACAGTGAGAAAGTAAAACGAATCTAATTGTATATTATGTAAAAATAGAGCAATATATATTTGGTTCCCGGAATCAAATACGAAGGTTTCTTTCTTAAATTTGTGAAGTAGCAATATGTAATTTTTGCCCCGACAACATTTTGATTTAAAACGGTTAAATGATCAGTTCTTTCTAATTTTGGTCAACTCATGACAGAGCTATTATATTGTTTTAATGTAGTTATCGATCCTTTCTCTGAAATATACAGGGCATGTAGAAGATATGCAGAGAATTTGGGAGCTCATTCTAAATGTAAAAATAAAATAAAAAAATTCATATAATCACAGGTAAGACTAAGCTTAGTTTCCCGAATATCGGTTACAAAATAAAATAAAATGTAAATGTCTGAATAGATAAGATATTAAATTCAAATTTGGTACATACATTATTTACATCAAGTTTTACAATAAAACAAAACTCACTAAAAACATGATTTTGTCAAGTGCTCAAAAACAAAGACTATACTTCGAGCTATAATTAAAATTTATTTATAGTCCAGTCAACGAAGGGGGTGTAGAGGACATGGATACGGGGGAAGCATTTGACTTTGGGAATTTGTTGGGGGTACTTAGGAGGCAAACATACTAAAAGACACCGCCCCTACCGCTTCATGGGGGGAGGGAGATGGAAAGGTTACCTTTTTCGGGTTTTCGCTTATATCTCGAAAACGGTGAGTCGTACAGAAAGATTAGTAAATTAGTTCAAATACAAATTAAAGCTGGCAATATTTTTTTTAAGAATGTTTCTATTGATTGTTTTTGTATCTATTATAGTTTTCGAGATATTCGCTTTCAAAAACCGACAATTTCCGGAAAATTGTTTATCGCCTTTCGTTTCTCGTTGATTTTCAATTTTTAACTCCTCATCCTTTCTTTTTACAGATAAGTCGACTGAAAGAAAGTTGTAAAAATTTTCATTTCCTTTAAAAGTGTATATACTTTCACTAATTTATCTTCAACAGGTCAAAAGTTACGACAATTTGAAACTTCGTGATTTTCTGTACAAAACTGTACTTTGGTTATTTTTGTTATTCATAAATAGCTAACTATACGAGCTAGTATTTTATTTACTAGGGGAGACCTCTACGTGCTCCGCACGCTAACCCCGTTGGGACCTTCTACACACATATGTTATGTTTTCTTTATGATAAATGTGTAGCTTATAATAATAAGCTCAAAGCTAAAATGGTAAATAATGTTGAAGGTCCAAATCTAATTATTTCATATATTTTATAATAGCAGTTACAATAAAGGTTAATAGGACCAGCAAGTCTCATGTCTATAACTTAAACACAAACCTAACCTAACAAGTTAGAAATTCTCTGTTTAAAGTTAGAAATACAAATAATTTTTAAAATTTTGAAATCAGCTGTTAGTGAAAATATTGTATCAAATAGCTGATTAATGCATCAACTATAAACATATTTAATTATTATTCATTATGACGCTAACATTGACGTAAAATATTTAGGATAGTGCGTGATATTTTTTACGTTCAACAAATGGCATTGTTTCAAACCTAATCTAAAAGTTAGAAACACATAAATGTAATTTTTTCAAAGTTTGAAATCAGCTGTTAATGACAATATTAGAGCAAACAGCTGATTACTATACCAACACTAAACGTATTTCATTATTGTTTGTTATGGCGGTCCGATTGCTGTACAATAATTAGTATAGTTTGTGCTATTTTTATATTCAATAGAAGGCGCTGTTTTTCAAGAAGCATATAAAAACACTCGTGGATTCGAATGCAATGTTGTGTCAACATTTCAAAGCAATCGGTGAAGAACTTTCGGAGATTTTAGATTTTGAACACACATTTACATTTTTATTTATATAAATTTACACCTAAGGGTTTATATATACACTGTATGGTCACTGTGCATGATCATTTATATATTGCTTTATAATAAGAGAATATAGCCTACCATGAGGAGTTAGAAAGTCAAAATCGACAAAAAGCGTGAGGCGATAATAAATTTTCCGGAAATTTTCGATTTTCGATGGCGATTATCTCGAAAACTATAACAGACACGAAAACAATAAATAGAAACTTTCTTGAAGGAAATATTATCAGCTTTATGTTTTAGTCGAACAAATTTTCTGTACAACTCTCCGTTCTCGAGATGTAAGCAAAACCTGAAAAAGGGACCTTTCCACCCCCCCCCCCCACATGAAGCGGCAGGGGTAGGTTGGACTTTTAGTATAATTACCTCCTAAGTACCCCAAAGAATTTCCAAAGTCAAATGCTTCCCCCTTCTCCATACCATTTACACTTCCATTTTGGTCATTCATTGACTGAACTATAATAGGCCTATTACATTTCTGATAAATATAAAACATACTATCGGAATTAGCTTATTTAAACATATAATTCTTAATGCTTCTAAACGTACACGATTACAACAACAGAAGTTTCGCTTTATAAAACAAATACACGGGTTTTCTCAATAATGTTTATATACATGATAGCAAACTGAACTAAACTGCGACTTACCTTGAGCCCATGCATGCCGGGACAACACACCACGAGCTTGCACGCTACTGATAATTTCACTGCCACTGCAATTTCCTCATGTCAAACTACTGTACTATCGCGGTAGCATGTTTACCTTTATCATAGACAAATTACCACTCCGACGACAGGGTTACGTTTACTTTGACACCTTGTAATCAATGAAAATAAATCAGAATTTGTAATTAGTTTCCTCATTCCTTTTAACAAAGACTTTATGCATTCCTTAAGCTACAGTTTTTAAGGAAAAAAATGTTACTTTTATTTTTAAAGTTCCCCTATTCTTCAAATTATTTAAAAACTAAGTTTTTCACTGAACACTGTTCCAATTAATATGAAATGTATACTGCTAGATATGTTCTCTTGTCTAGTTGCAAATAGTGTCTTTTTAAATAGGCCAAGTTTGGTATCTTGGTAACTATAAATCTGACAGCAAACTTTAAATGGGAAACCTTTCCTTTTTTCTGTGAAATTAAAAAATATGTAGTTAAAATATTTGTAAATGGCCGCCATTTTGCAATATGGCGGTCAACTTTCGAATTTCTTAAGGAACACCCAATATTTTATGATGATTCCGGATTTAACAAGTTATTTTAATACTATTTGGATCTTCGTGTTTTTTGGCACGATTAACCGTTTAAAAGTTTGAGGGGTATAAAGTTTTAAAAACATCCTAAGTGCGAGATATTTTTGTATGGGCACGTTTTGAACCAAAGGCAACGCTCTTAAGATTCTGCTGTAGTGTCGGTCATCTTGGATTTGTATCCCGTAAGAGCAATGTTAAATTTCAAACCATTTATTTCGTTTATTTTTTATCATAAAATTGTTTGCAAGGTCTCATTTTAAGCACAGTCACAATACGCATCCGTCTTGCAATTTAAATTTTTTAAAAATTTCTTTCATTTGTCAAGTAACTGACATTTAGTAAGTACAAAGTTTGAATTTTTTCCCTAACACAATAAAAAATTAATAATGAAAAATAATTTGCAAGCCGTATCCGAAATTTTATAAAGAATATTCAGTTTTTTTTCAACACTCAATTACAAAATATAGACTTATAAAATGGTTTTAAATGAGGCAATGTCAAAGCGTTCAGTTGCAAGAAATTGCGCTGTTTAGATAGGGATATAGTCAGAAGCGCTTTCGTTTCCGGTTGCTTTCTCATTTACTGGAGCAGACCCTTAACACTAATAAAACATTGTTTAGACAAACAAGTAATTTAAAAAAAATCTACAAATACGTTTTTTGTTAATGTTTTAAACCAGGTATTAAACATCTGCTATCAACTTGATTTTTCAAGTGCGACAAATTTGTAATTTATGACAAATTTCCTCTGCATTATGGTTTAAAAAATTAAGAAAAAACGTGTTTGTTGATTTAAAAAAGTTATTTGTTTGTCTGAACAATGTTTTATTACTGGAGCGTTTTAATTCGTTCATATCGTTTCCATACAAAATTATCTTCCGCTTAGGATGTTTTTAAAACTTTATACTCCTCTAACTTTTAAACGGTTAGTCGTATCAAAAAACCACCGCGAACAAAATAGTCTTAAAATAACTTGTAAAATCCGAAATCATCGTAAAATATAGAGTGTTCAATAAGAAATTGGAAAGTTGAACTCCATATTGCAAAATGGCGTCTATTTACAAATATTTTGATTATATATTTTTTAATATCTCAAAAAACTTGGAAAGGTTCTCCATTTTTTAAAGTTTGCTGTCAGATTTGTAGTTTACAAGATACCAATGGTGGTCCATTTAAAAAAGACATTGTATATTCAGGATGTCCTCGATCTCTCAGGTCCCCTTTAATGGATTTTTCCTTGAATCGAGGCAAACATATTTAACACTATAAACATGGGTCTACAGTACTTAGTTTTCAGTTTGTCTGTCTGTATGTGTTTTTTAGAGAACGAGTTGATCGATTGAGTTCAAACTTGACAAGTTATATCTAACAATGATCTATTTGAAATAAAATAAGCGATTGTATCCAATCATACGTTTCAAAATGGCGACCGTTTGAAAATGTCAAACCCAAATTACATAAAAACCGTACATTTTAACAAAAAATATCAAGACACCTTTTTTGTAGCGTCTTTAATTCCCTATCGGAGGGCGTAACTGTGAAAACAATCTGATAAAGGATAATAGTTCAGTTAAAAATAATAACAGCATACGTAACAGAAAACTTTGTTCAGAGTAACAAAACGAACTAGGAAAGGATTAAGAGGATCTAAAAAAATAGGTAGTAGTAATAACTCCACTTTTAATATTGTTTATTAATTAATGTTTACATTAAATGTGTTTGAAATATAAAACAAGGATTGACGATAATTCGTTTTTATATAATATGTACAGTGTTTGCTGTTATTTATAATTATTTGTTTTTCTTAGGCCTAAGCTTTGATATTTTGTAAATTAAGATAAAATTCCTCTAAAACGCATTGGGTAGCCTAGTTTTAATATCAGCCAACTAAGACAAAATTGAGATAATGACTGTTAGCACGAAGCATCCAACGAAGTGTAAAAGGCTGGAATTTAGCAAGACCTAAATAAATTAAATATGTAGGAGACGCAAGTGCGTATGGATTGCGTTTATGTGTAGGCCTTGTATCTAATTTTATTGTTTTCGTGGTAGGTAATTCGTATAAAATACATTAAAAGTTTTTAGGAAACGTTAGCCACTGTGGTGTTTGTTGAATAGAGGAAAGTAGGCTTTAACAGAAATTCCTGAGAGAAAAGACAGAAAGAGAAATTTCTAGACGAAGATAGTAATTTAGTTACTTATAATAAATAACGATATATTTTAATACTATTTTTTTAAAAAATATTTAGCTACTGTTGCGATAGGAGTTGATAAATAGAAAATGTAATGCGTAACGAAAAATGAATTGGTTGCTATGGCAACGACAAATACAAAATACACGTAACGAAAAAGCGTTACCAAATTGGTTCCTATGACAATGAATGTAAATACATTCAAGACACATGTGTTTTGGTTCATCAATCTTAAGGGTCGGCTCTAGCTGTCGGCCATGTTGGCTGACACTCCATAAGACCAATGTTAAATTAAAATCCAAATTTTCCTTTATTTTTGATCGGATAGTTATGAACGAAATGTCATTTAAAAGCTATGGTCAATATGCATGCAAATGGCTTTTCCAAAACTAAGAAAAACATTTTGTTTAAAATTTGTTAACAATTTAAAACATTGATTTTTAATATTTGTTTATGTTGTCACTATTAATAATAGCGAAAAACTACCAAGCCATTCGCCTGAAGAATTTCGTCCCCAAAAGTTTGGTATTTTTAAAAAAACGCTATTTGAACAATTGCGGGTTTTAAATGGATTTAGGCTGAGCAATGTCCGTGTAACCTACCGCCGCTATAGGGTGATTTAAATATTTTTTTACGTTGTAACTATTAATTATAGCGAAAAATTACCAAGCCATTCGGATGAAGAATTTTGTCCCTAAGAGTTTGGTATTTTTTTTTTAAACACTATTTGAACAATTGCGGGTTTGAAATTTATTTAGGCTGAGCAATGTCCGTGTAACCTACCGCCGCTATAGGGAGTCGTTGGTTGCTTTCTGTTTTACTAGAGCCGACCCTTAATTCGATCGGTTCCGTCCGGTGTGGTTCAGATATTATCGTCAAGAGCTGGAATTAACAATTAATAAGAAATGGAAAGTAATACAAACTTAGAAAAGTAAGTTAATATAATAATTATGTACTTTGATACAAGTATTACTGTTTCCATCCGTTTAATGTTATTATAATGAAGATGTAGAAATAATTATAACATCGAAGCTAAGATGGTAGACACAGTTAAATGTCCATTCATTCTAAATACATTCAATAAACATAAAATGTAGGTTCATCAGTCTAGGCCTAACCTAAAATTATTGTGTGTATGTTTAATTTATTTTACCTGCTTTAACGGCAACATACACACAATAATTTTAGGTTAGGCCTAGAAAGTAATTTTAAGTCAATAACTACCATGATACAGTACAATGATAAAACTGAAAAAAAAAACACAAAATTGTATAGTTCACTATTTTTTTAATAAATTATATTCTTCCAAAAATATTAACTTAAACTTTGCATTATTTACATTGACAAAATGATAGAAAATAAAAAATATACGAATTGCAGAGAGGAAGAGAGAGAAAGAGAAAGTCGCGTAGAGGGGACATAACGATTTTTCATCAAGTCACGAAAATTTATAAATATCTATAATCAAAATATCCATATTAAATTACATTAGGATTGGAAGAAAAGGCGTGACGAAATTTGTTTCTGACGGGGGTCCCACGACCGCACACATTATTTTTTTTAAAGATGTAACTTTTTTACCCTTACATATTTTTAAAACAAACAATATTTAAGTTGATTTTAAATCATTAGGCTCTGGGCACAAATATAAGGCACCCTCGAATCCTGAAGACTACCAACAACATAATTTGGTTAAAAACTACCAGGAACAAATAAATCTATCGTCCATAAACAATTTACGTTTAATGTGGTCAGTTTTTATCTCGGAGTATCCGTTGAGGTCTGCAGCTGGAAGTCCAATCTGCGATAAAGAATAGGCCTACTTGAATGTTCGTAGTTTTCCCTTTTTGTTTACTTGCCTGATAATTATTGTAAACATAATCGCAGATGCATTACAGGTGTAAATAATGCGGACAATATACCTCCAGTTCACGTGCTTCTCAAAGCGAGAACATAATCTTTCCTGAGCTTCTCTCTCGCAGCTTTCTTGAAACACACTCGCGTCAAAGAGTTCCTAAAGCCTTTGTGCCACCAACAGTATATTATAGGATTCAACATCGCGTTGATCAGTCCAACGTTGATGACAACAAAGAGCAAGACATTCTCTAAAGTCGAGCAGAACTCGGTTTTAACATCGATTCCGCAGAATATCGGAAACATCATCAGGCATACAAAACACGGACCCCATGTCAGCGTACACGAACACATAGCAAGGAACACGATCATCGTTGATTTAGTTTTTGTAGTATTTTGTTGTTTATTCTTTACCGAGTAATCTTTGTCGTTACTAGCGGAATTCACGGTCAAATCTTCGATCTTAAAGTATTCGTGTTTTTCTTTCGCTGCATCGCCTTCTATATTATTTAAATTCGTTAGACTGTTATTAATATTCACACGGAACGATCCGTTTTCGTTGCTTTCTTCCTGGTTTTCTATTTTCCTGTTATCTTTTACTTTTCGCAAATAACTCACGTCATAACCTCCCGGAGAATCGGACGGGTCAGTGTTGGAGAAGTCTTCGCCGTTTGACAGTCGACCGACTTTCCTCGATCCCACGTTCATAGCTTTCCTAGTTCTATAGGCCGTTCTAAAAATCAAAATGTAGAGGACGATCGTCGCTAAATCGGGAAAAAGACCGGCGGAACTTATCAAGATCATCAGGTACAGTGGGGTCACTTCGAAGAAGGAACAGTCTTTGCCGTTGTCGGTACTGTCCGCGAACAGTAACATCGGTACAGAACCTACGATCAGGCTGAGTGTCCAAGACGCCAACAATATACAGCGGGTCCTGTTTGTTGTCATCCATCTTGTGTAGTAAAGACCGTGGTTGATGTAGACGTAACGGTCGATGGCGATCAGGCAAACACTCAACGCACACTCGATCACGTAGGATCCAGTTAATCCTGCAAACAGAAAAACAGAGCTTCAACCAGTCTTGTAACCGAATATACAGTTGTAAAATTTAATATAGATCACGTTTCAGAAAATTGCTTTGGTAACAAATTTGTCTTCATTTTAGAAAAGAGATTTTACGGCCACAATAAAATTCAGACTTAACTTTGAAAGATGTATAATCATTTTCCATTTACAAGTCAATGATACCCAAAGCAAATTGTATATACAGGTGACCCATAAGTAAAGTACCAAACTTCGGGTATGGTTTTATGGGTCAAAATAAGAAAAAAAAGTTCATATAAACACAGACCCAAAAACGCTTCGTTTTCCTGATATCCGCCATTTTGTTTTTTGTACAAAATAATTCTTATCTAGTGAACGGTTTGACTGATTGAGTTCAAACTTGGCATGAAGTTTAACCTAACACTGATATATATATAAAAAAAGCTATTAAATCCAATCATGAGTTTCAAAATGGTGGCTGTTTGAAAATTTCAAACCTAAATTACTCAAAAACCGTAAATTTTAACAAAAAATGTCAAAACACCTTTTTTGTAGCCCTTTTGATTCCCTATCGAATGGTGTAACTGTAAAAACAATCGGATATAGTTTTGCAAAACGAAGGTGGTAAAACTTACAGTGGAATTTTTGAAATATATAGGTCCAGAATAGGGAGAATTTGGGCCACCGGCTACAAAAAATCCCCAAACGACAAATACCGAGTTGTTAAAAAATACCAAAAATACACCAAAATCCAGTTAAAGTTTACTTTATTGTGTGTACATTATGGAATTGCTAAGAAAAACTATACATAAAATGAAAATTTATAAGTATTTCTATGTTTACAATATTTTAACAACACTGTTGATATTTTAAAAAATCAACTAAGCAAGTCACTATTTGAGACGATTGTATCAATTACTTCATTTTTATCTAAGTTTTCTAACAAATTTTCTCACAAGTCATTATGATTAAACAGCATTTGTTTTAAATGTTTGTTATACATAATTATTTAAAATCAGAAACATTTGAGTGGCCAAACTAAATTTTTCAACTTTAAATTTAAAATTTGTATTTGAATTTCGAAATTCTTTTGTCTAAATCAGATGTTTGAGGATAAAATATTATGTAAGGAATTTGGAAAAATTTTTAAACAAAAAATATCTTGAAATTTCCAAAATGTTTTGTGTAATAATAATAAATTGTGAATGGTAACAGTTTCTGCTAGAAACTTTCCACAAAACAGAAAATAACGCAGAAAACGTCTTCTACATTTTTGAAATGTGAACAAATTATTTGGAACATATTGAAATATTTTAACAATATTTAATAAATATGTCTAACCCAGCAAATAATTAAAAAAAATATATCAAGCAAGTGTTAATTTTAACTAGCCAACAAACCCCACAGCGAAGCAAATGCATGCAGATTATAACATACTCTGATATTTTCACTCAAATGATTGATTGGAACAAATCAGATACACTTGGACGGGGTAGGTAGATAGATAAGGGCCGTGAAGTAGGGCCCAAGTTTTTGTGTGAATGACGGTAATTCTTTTGAGAGTAATTAGTATAATAGAGACATAATAATGAACATAGTTATTCAGTACAGAATACATTATGTATCGGTAAAGGTTTTCCCATATAAGACTAGTAGTTTCTGAAATTACTCCAAACATCCGTATAAACGGAATCATAAAGTTGGCACACGTTGGTTATAAAGTCACTTCCCCCCCTTTAACTTTTGTGTTTGTTAAAACAAACAAATATACTTTGGGGAGCGATACTAACTTAACCCAAAGTATCTTTTGAAGCAATCGAAAATTTTCAGTGTCCCCTAAAAATGGGGGATTTTGGGGTCAACTCAAAATTCTTAAATGGGAAGTATGGTCATGTGATACATCATTTTAAAGGTATATTTAAGACTAGAAAAATGACATAAAGAAAATAAAAATCGGGCACCCAAAACAAAATGGCGGCCCTAAACGTGTTGAAATAAATCGACATAAAGTTGCTATATCTCGAAAAGGAAGAGTTTTTAGAAAAAATTTCAAGAGACGAAAAATGTTTATTTCAAAGTGCTTGACCTAAAAAAATGCTTCCAAATCGATTTCGTAAATTTTATTTTTACTCCTCCATCTTGGAAAATTTAGTAAAAATAAAATTTACGAAATGATTTGGAAGCAATTTTTTAGGTCAAGCACTTTGAAATAAACATTTTTTGTCTCTTGAAAGTTTTTCTAAAAACTCTTCCCTTTCGAGATATTAGCAACGTTATGTCAATTTGTTTCAACACGTTTAGGGCCGCCATTTTGTTTTGGGTGGTCCGATTTTTATTTTATTTATGTCATTTTTCTAGTCTTAAATAGACCTTTAAAATGAGGTATCACATGACCATACTTCCCATTTAAAATTTTTGAGTTGCCCCCAAAATACCCCATTTTTAGGGGACACTCAAAATTTCCGATTGCTTTTGCTTCAAAAGATACTTTAGGTTAAGTTAGTATCATTCCCCAAAGGATATTTGTTTGTTTTAACAAACACAAAAGTTAAAGGGGGGGGGGGAGGAAGTGACTTAATAACCACCCTGTAAAATTAGACTTTTCTGAAGGTTAATTATTTTATCCATCTTTTGTTCCATCTTTTGTGTGAGATTTGTATCGCCAAAAATCTATAAATAGAAGGAAACTTCATATAATGTATAATTCAAATAACCATAGAGTGTTTGACTTAAATATATTTACCAATAACAGCCACGCACGTAGACCCTTGTTTGATCGAAGGATAGAACGTGAGGATCGACAGAAATATAGTCCCGTGCAAGAGATCAGCCAGCGCCAAGTTGCCCAGGAACATGTAGGTCGACCGAGGTTGAAGATTCGATTTCAGAATCAGCCCTGAAGAAATGAAAACCAACAGATTGGTGAAAACACTGATCAGACCAAGAGGGTAGACCCATTTCTGTATCAAGTAAATCCCAATGTTGGATAAGGTTTCTGTGGTAGTCCAGTTGGTTTGGAAGGATGCGATATCGGACATAGTTGAAGGTGTCTACGGACTTCAATTCTGTAACGAATTGACGAGATTTAGTAGGCAGGCCATTACCAGGATGACAATAACACTTAACTCCATAAATACTTGTTTCAACAACAAAATAAACAATATACAAAATTTACAAGCTTAACTAAATTAACAAGAATCTAATTATTGTGCTCCAGTAAAAGATATAGTATATTAATTAAACAACAAAAATAAAATAAAGGAATTGAACATACTAATCTATACATATAAATAAAATTGAAGTACCTGTGATTTCATAATAAAAGCTATTTCTAAGCTCATATGGTTATTACCAAAACCTAAACACACATTTATAATTTTTTTCTGTCTGTCTATTTGTTTGGCCGGGCTAATCTTCGGAATGGCTGAACCGATTTTAACGAAACTTTTATTAACATGTAGAGGACTTATCAGAGAATATTTTAGGCTACTTTGTATTCCGAAAATATCTAAAATTCCTGTTAAAAAATTAAAAAATTATGGATTTTGTGGACAAATGTTGGGGATGTTGCGAGTCTGTTTCGATCTATGTCTTACACTAAGTACAGGTAGGCCTACAGGTCATAGCTACCCCCAGCACTTAGGTCCAAGTGCCTCAGTCCTAATCAATCATAATTTCCGTAAAATTCCTATTAAAAAATTTAAAAAATTATGAACATAATTGGGGATTTTGTGGTTTCAATTGGCATTTTCATATGTTACCGCAGGGACAGAGCCCCTAGTAATAAATAAATAAAACATAAATTTTTACCTAAATTGATAAATAAATATATGAATACAAATAAATATACATATAAAAAAATTATATAATTGTAGCAATAACTAATATATATAATCTATACTAATATTAGAAAGAGGTAAAATTAGTTTCTTTGTATGATGGGGTAATCTCTGGAACTACTGAACCGATTGAAAAATAGTTTTAGTAATAAAAAGCTACACTATACCTGAGTAACATAGGCTAAAATTAATTTTGATAAAAACATTTTTGATTTCAATATTTGCAAATTTAGACGGACAAAATTCTTAGGTTAGGCCTAGACTGATGAACCAACACATGTATTTACATTCATTATTAAAGCAACCAGTTGAATAAAATAACAAATAAAACAGCTGTTTGCTCTAATATTTCTATTTACAGCGGATTTCAAACTTTCAATAAATTATTTGTGTTTCTAATTTTTAGGTTACGTTTTTATTAAAGTGTAGACTTGAGAGTTGCTGGTCCTATTAACCTTTTTTTATAACTGTTGTTATAAAATATACTAAATAATTTGATTTGAAGATTTAACTTTATTTACCATCTTAGCTTTGGTGTTATTATTAATCCTACACATTTATTATAAAGAAAACATAACATGATTAACCGATTATGTGTATAGAAGGTCCCAACAGGGTTGGCATGCGGAGCACTCAGGGGTTTCCCCTAGTAATAAATATAACAACAATAAATAATTATAACTAAAGTAAATAAATATAACAATAATACACAATTATAGCCATAATGAAAAAGTATTACAAAACGTGGTTGTACATATCCTTCTAATAATCTCTTCATACACAATTACCTAACATTATGCAAACTCATTCTCCAATACCTCAGCCATATCCACGATATATTAGTCTAATCAGTCATTTCAATCACACCCAGCTTTCATTTATGCCATCCATTTCCAAAACAATTCTAGTTTTACTTTGTACATCATTGACATTACAAAATATGTAACTGACCATATATGACTGGCTGTTAACTCCCTTTAATACGCCAATCAAATATTTACTATTAAAAAGTTATAAAGCTTTATAAACGTCAAGGGTAAGTTTTATAAATTTCTAAATATAAAGGTAAACTATTTACAAATAAATTTAAAGTCTCGTGAAATTCAATGTCTGCAATATTACATTACTTTTATGATCACAAAATGAAAACAAGTTAATACAAATATAAAAAACAAATTCTTTATGATTTGTGATTTGCGCAAAACTACATGCACGTTATCATATAGATGCCGCAAGGAAAAGCTTCGCCAAGCATGTTAATCTGATCAACTGAGTGTGACTGACAAGGTATTAATAAATTACATTAAATTAAAATGTCTTTTATACTATTTATCCTTAGTATTGGCAATGACTATAAACTTGTAAGTTGTAGTCATTGGTATTTGCCTTTACATTTATTTCAATCACTGCACAATATTCATACAAGGTGTTTGTAGAACTTTCTGGTCCCCATTTGTGGATTTGTTCCTGGGATCGCGACAAACATACTTCACAATATAAACATGGCTTTACGGTGCTTACTTTTTCTTCTGTCTGTGTGTATGTGATTTTTTACAAAATAATTGATTTGAGGAACGGTTTGACCGATTCAGTTCAAACTTGACATGAAGTTATACCTAACAATGATCTATTTTAAGTAAAATAAATGATTATATCCAATCATGCGTTTCTAAATGGCGACTGTTTGAAAATTTCAAACCTTAATTACCAAAAAAAAACCGTACATTTTAACAAAAATTGTCAAGGTACCTTTTTTGTAGCTCTTTTAAATCCCTATCGGATGGTGTAACTATCAAAACAATCGGATGAAGGATAACAGTTAAGTTAAAAATAATAACAGCGTACGTAACCACAATATTGGGATGTTTTGCATACTTTTGCTAAGAAATTTATGGATATACACAGGATGTTTCGTAATGAATGTGCAATATTCTAGGATATGATACAGCACATAAGAATGAGAAAAGAAATCCAATCCGGAAAAGCTTTGTTTTCCCCATAGCCGCGTTTTTGATTTTTTAATTAAATAATTTTTATCTACCGAATTTGTTCAAACTTGACTTGAAGTTTAATCTAACAATGAGCTATTTGAAGTAAAATAAACGATTATATCCAACCATGCGTTTCTAAATGGCGACTGTT
>JAGFPH010000005.1:1298438-1317887 GCA_018207615.1 Philaenus spumarius
TGTGGTTACGTAAGTATGCTGTTATTATCTTTAACTTAACTTGTTAACTTAATAGTTACACCATCCGATACAGAATTAAAATTGCTGCAAAAGAGGTGTCTTAACATTTTTTGTTAAATGAATGGTTTTTGTGTAATTTAGCTTTGCAATTTTCAAACAGTCTCTATTTTGAAATGCATGGTTTAATATAGTCGTTTATTTTACTTAAAATATATCATTGTTAGGTATAACTTCATGTCAAGTTTGAACTCACTTGGTCAAACCGTTCTCTATAAATTAATCATTTTGTAAAAAACACATTCAGACAGACAGGCGAAACAGAAAGCACTGAAGTTTATATTGTGGAATATGTTTCACAATTTACATATATTAGTACCAGAATTATTTAGAGAATACCGTCACTATAAATAAAAACATTTAAATGGGATAGCCCTACACAATAAAAATAAATTGCAATAAATTTGCACAATGTATAAATCCATTATTATTCTATATCATTCTTAATTGATATAAAAAACATTTGCAATTCCATTACGTAAGTCAAAGGGATTAAACGGAATAACTACCCTTAAAATTAAATAATAATCCACTTACTTTTTCTATATTCTCAAAAACTACTCAACTAATTTTACTGAAATTTCACATTTTACACATATTAATTCAAGGATGTTTTCATAGAATATGATCACTGCAAACAAAAAGATTGAAATGGGCGTAGTTATTCTTATACAGTTGAGGAGGTGCATTCGATCAGTTGAGTTTAGGTAGAATGTTGAACCAAAATACGCGTTCCATTAGTGCAGAGTTATAATCTGGTGAACATAATGTTGAAAGTAGCCTATTTTCCTATATTGTTAAACATTACATGTAACAACATGACTAGAAAGCATATTAAAAGAAATTTCAAACCTAAACATTTTCATCACAAAAATAATTTAAAAAGTAAAATATGCTTGTCTTACCAATAATATGTGTGAGGTATTGACCTCACACATATTCTGTATAGCCTAGTTTATACAGCTAACAAATAGACAGAAACACATTATCGTCACATTACACATGTGCAGCCTTCGGATTAATAACACCAATTCTATTGTATGTCATGTAAGGCAATCTATTGCCAAGGCGCACCTTTTATCCTGAGTTTAACATTTCATTTACAATCTGTTTCGGAAATAAATTTTTTCAAAACACCATATGCGTCAAAATTGATTTTAATGGGTTTTATGTTAAGTGTAAGTGTACTGATATAGATTTATTACCAACGTTACATAAAGCTATCAAAATTCTACCTACATGTAGATCAAATCAGTTATGACTCTATCCACAACAGTTAGGCCATAAAATTGTTTGGTTTGACAATATTTCTAAAAATTACAATTTTATTGTATTTCAAATTGATTAATCTTTAACCGTTTGCGTTTGAAAGTAGGAAGAAACCATTTCTTGTCAAAAACTGAAGTCGAATATTGATGAAACTGAATATTTAATTTTAATATAATATGTACTAATAATTCAAAACTGGGAAAGATTGAAGGAAAATACTTAAGGACTGGTTTTGGGGATTTTTTCTAAAACTAAAAATACATTACCCAATTTAGTAAATGATTAATTATATACATTTTTTTTAAATCGGTCAAGATTGTCCCAAACCAAAATATTTGGGTTTTATAAATTTCCCGAAATTGCAATTCAAACGGGCAATACGATTTTGGAAACTTAACACACTTAGACACACATGTAATAGCCAAGGGTTTCGATAGCATACAACAGTGTTTTTCAAGCTTTTTAAATATGCGGCTCCATTACAAGCAAAAAAATCTGGCTACCTATTGGACGTAATAAAATTATACAAGTGATTTCAAATAACACGTATTTGGCGCTGTTCATCGGGGAGGGGGGAGATTACCCAAAGAATTAATCTAACTTAAACATCCACCACATTTTTTCATTAAATACATCTACAGTAATTAACAATTCTAATATACAGGTTGTTTCGCGAGAAGTTGGCGCAAAATAGCGGACCTAAAAAAGCAAAATTGTTCATATGAACACAGCTTTGTTTTCGAGTTATCCGCCATTTTTTGTTTTCTACAAAATACTTAATATTTTTGGAATTAGAAAAGATATTGACCTCAAATTTGGTGTATATATTTTTTACGTAACCGTTTATCACTGTACGAAAAACCAGAAAGTTCTTTAAAATATTTTCAAATTGGCGGCCGTTTAAAATGTTTAGTGTGAAAAATCTAAAAAACCCACTGACTTTACAAAAACATTGCAGGGCACAAAAACATTTAAATTGTTAATGACAAACACAACGGGTTTTTAATTTTGTCTGCAGCTCAAAGGATAAAAAACGGCAAAATCGAAAAACTCAGCTTTTCATCTTCATGTTTTGTCAGATCTACACTCCTTGTACATTTTTATACATTTTTCGTTTTTTTGCCAAGGTCTTCCGAATGAAGAGAAAAGAAAATCCAGAACTGGCAAGGGAAGCTTTGAGATAACGACTGCAATTCGCCACTTCCCACCTATGTGAACTAACTTTCTCTTCAGTGGTCAACATAAAAACTATCAAGAGAAATAGACTCAAATGAGAAAATGATTTGGTTTTTTGCGTCTCAAAAATAGAACCATGATTCGTCAAACTATTAAAAAATAAACAGGCACAGCCTTCTCACTGAAATTATTGTTGTATCTTTAATGCAGAGAAGATTGTAGAACCTATATACTTAAAAATAAACTTTCCTCTGAAATTCTTGTATTTTTATTGTAGTGTAGGACCTACACTTGCTTTTACTTTCTTACTATACTATAGTATAGAAAAAGTAGCCTATAGAGATCGCAAAAAAAAATCGATGTTGAAATTTTTATGTAAATATCCGTTTTGGAACCCCCTGAGTAAAAAAAAGTGTTTTTTTTTACAAAATGTCTGTCTGTATGTCTATATGTGTGTCTGTATGTATACAAAGCTAGAGAGAAAATTATTCGATCAATTTCGAACAAACTTGTACCAAACATGTCAATTAGGTCTGTATACATGCAAGGAAAAAGATTTGGAAAATTAAAAAAAAAACATTTTTGTCCAAAAAACCAGTTATTATTTTTTTATAAAAAACAAATCTAACGATTTTGATAAAATTTGGCTTATTTGTAGACCTAAATGTACCCTACCATATGCAAAAAACCGTACCTTTCTAAAAAATGTCGTCTAGCTAATATTAATAATAACTGATTTTTGTGGGTTTTTTTTTTCCAAAAAGGGGGTTGTTTTTCAAAATTTTTCAAACCATTTTTTCGTGCATCTATACAGGCCTAATTGACATGTTTGGTGCACATTTGTTCGAAATCGATCGAATAGTTTTCACTCTAGCTAATAATAATAGTATTTATTAGTTACTTTAATATATCCTCTCTCCCTATTTTAATACAATATGAAGTCACAGTGAATATGTTTAATCATTTAAATATGTTTGTGAGAAAGTATGTGCCAGTTTCTGGTACCGTTTATTTATTTTACCTGGCTTGCGATCGCGGCTCCTTGGCTGAAAAACACTGGCATACAATATTTATACTTAGGGGTACCCCCAACATTTACAGTAAACTATTTTTGAGATTAGGGGAAACTATGCTTGTTAGCATGCGATCCGTTTCTGTGAAATTTGATTTTGGACGGACAAATATCCTTATAAGGGTTCTCTGTTTCCATTTAATATACGAAATCCTATAACATAAAACATTTCAAACAGATTGGGTGGAAATAAAAGTGTTTTTCTCAGTTGGTAAAGGAAACGTACCTCATTTCAAAATACTAATTTTCCAAACAAACTTTACTGATAACTAACATTCCAGGATCAATACAGTATTTACATTTTACATAGAATATAAATGTATTTATGCACCTAATTAACATATTGCTATCTTATACTCAAACATTTCACACCTACACAGAATGCTAACTAGAAATAAAAGAAAGAATGCGGAACAAATGTTATCTTTATTTCATGTCTTCGCATTAGAACGCCTGGTAGTACGAGTTAACGACTGGAATTTCTTTTACGAAAATTTAACCTAAAGATCTATTTTTGATGCGGTTATCTTTCTTAAAACAACTTAAAAGGGCCTAAAATCTGATGTGTTACTTAACAACTGAAGATCAATGTTTTGAAAAGGTTATTGTACTTTTTTACTACAAAATTAAATAAACAGCGTCAATAAAGAACAACAAAGAAACATAAACATTTGATTTGTCTGATGATGTAATTATTCATTCTACATATTATGTTAACTGATTTTGATAAACCATTGCTATCTTCTAGTGGTTTATGAATGTACATATACACGCAAGAATTCCGTTTTTGAACATCAATTAAGAAGAAACTTAATGAGATAATACAGTATCGCAATTATTTCTAGACCCTGATATTTAGAGGACTCAAATTTGTAAGAATATAATACAAAATAAATACCAAGTTAACATTGAGTTTAAGTTGATGGGGAAAATGGGCCAATATGTTTTTAATAAACGGTACCAGAAACTGGCACATACTTTCTTACAAACATATTTAAATTATTAAACAGATTCACCGTGACTTCCTAATTGTATTAAAGTAGGAGAGGGGATACATTAAAGTAGGAGAGTAACTAATACATATTATTATTATTAGCTAGAGAGAAAACTATTCGATCGATTTCGAACAAATTTGCACCCAACATGTCAATTAGGCCTGTATAGATTATAGATGCATGAAAAAAGGTTTTGAAATTTTTTGAAAAACAACCCCCTTTTTGGCCCAGAAACCCCCTAAAAATTAGTTATTATTTTTTTTTACAAAAAATCGATTGAACAGTTTTTTGTTTAGCTTTGTACATACAGACATTTTGTAAAACACACTTTTTTGTAGTCAGGGGGTACAACGAATATTCCCACAAAAATCTCAACATCGATTTTATTTTGCGATCACTATACTATATAGTATAGTGAGAAAGTAAAATTGCGTCTAGTTTGTAAAATTAAGGCTTTGGGTTGTTGGTTCTGCGACAGTTTTGGGTAGTTTCGGGCGCTCGGGCATTTTTTGGGTGTTTTGAAGCATGTTGGTGAATTTGTGTGTGTTTGAGAGTATAAGTGTGCTTATGTATTTTATATAATGGGTGATTCACATCCATACGGCACTATCTCGGTAGCTAATTCTATAGATAAAAGTAAGAAATAAAGTTCATATAAACATAGGCCCGAAAACGCTTCGTTTTCCAGATATCCACTATTTTGTTTTGTTTACAAAATAATGCATTTCTAGAAAAACCTTTGACTGATTGTGTTCAAACTTGGCATGAAGTTTAAGCTAATAACGATAGATTTTAAGAAAATAAGCGATTATATGTGATGATGCGTTTCAAAATAGCGGCTATTTGAAAATTTTAAACCTAAATTTCTCAAAAACCGTAAATTTAAAAAATGTCAAGATACCTATTAGTAGCACTTTTGATTTCCCATCGGATGGTGTAACTGTCAAAGCAATTGAATGAGGGAAAATAGTTAAGTTAAAGATAATAAGAGCAAATGTACGTACAATATTGTTGTGTTTACTGTGTTGGTATAGGATGTCGGGTTGAACAAACAAATTATTAGACATAACTTATCTACTATCCTTCATCCGATTGTTTTAACAGTTACACTATTAGATAGGGAATCAAAAGGGCTACAGAAAAAGTATTTTGACATTTTTGTTTAAAATGTATGGCTTTTGAGTAATTTAGGTTTAAAATTATTAAATAGCAGCCATTTTGAAACGCATGATTGGATGCAATCTATTATTTGTCTTGAGATAGATCATTGTTAGGTTAAACTTCATGCCAAGTTAACATTTCTCTAGTTATAAATTATTTTGAAAAAACAAAACAAAATGGCGGATATCTGGAAAACGGAGCGTTTTTGGGCCTAAGTTTATATGAATTTTTTAAAATTATTTTTAGCTATAGAATGAGCTACCGATAAATTGACGCATAGTTCTGAATCATCCATTATAGTCTAGCATAATTTATTTACTTAGGAGATGAATATGTATATTTTTAGTCCTCAGTTTTTTACGTTATGTTTTAGAAGTAATTATTATTTTATAAGTTTTGATTGTTTATTCATTTTTGTTTGTAGCGTGAATTTTTATGTATTTCTAAATTCGAGGTAAGTGGAAGAGAGGACCCAACGGTCCTAACTTCGCCTCAATAATAAAGATTATTACTATTATTATTATTAGTTTGGTGCTTATTTTAACAGTAATTGGGAGTCAAACTATAATATTCAAACTTTTGCTGCAGTATGAACCGTCACCAAAATTATAAGTGGAAGAAAATAATACATGTTTTTACTTGAAAAATCTGAAAAAACTATTTTTTTACCATTCAATTTTACAATAAATGTTCACTTGCTGTAGAAACAATTATTACTATTTCGAGGAAATACGTATAAAAGAAAATCTGAAACGAAGAGGTATGCCCAGTATTGCCAAGCTTTTCTGTAAAATAAGTTTATAAGTTGGTTTTGACATTTTTAGATTATTAGAAATTCGGTTTCCATAAAAAAAACTTGCCAAACCTTTTGTCATCCGATGTAGTCATGTTTCTACGAACATTTTTATGTCTAACTATGGGAGATTTCTGCGTGCTCCGCACGCCAACCCCGTTGGACACCTTCTATACACATATGTTATGTTTTCTTTACAATAAAGGTTAGGATTAATAATAATCTCAAAGCTAAGATGGTAAATAATGTTAAATGTCCGAATCAAATTATTTCGTATATTTTATACCATCAGTTATAATAAAGGTTAAACAAATCAGCAATGCTCAGGTCTACACTTAAACAAAACTGTACCTAAAAGTTAGAAATAGAAATAATTGTTACAAATTTTGAAATCAGCTGTTAATGGAAATATTTGAGCAAACAGCTGATTGCTGCACCAACACTAAACATATTTAATAATTATTTATTATGGCATTTCCATGCCGTAAAATATTTAGAATAGTTTGTGTTGTTTTTACTTCAACAGATGTAGTTGTTCAAAAAACCTATATTAAAAGTTAGAAATACAAACAATTGTTTTAAGTTTGAAATCAGCTGATAATGGAAATATTATAGGAAACATCTGACTACTGTTATTATTATAGTAAATAAATATATGTAACGGAGCTTACATTTTTGTTAAATATTGAGTATAGATGCTGTAGTTTTCAAAAAGTATATAAAAACCCGCTTGTATTCAAATTAAAGTTTGTGTCCAAATTTCAAAGCAATTGATGAAGAACTTTCGGAGATTATAAATTTTGAACAAACGCACATTTACATTTTTATTTATATATATACAAAATAATAACAAAATTTAATTATTGAAACTCATTCAGATTAGATATAAATATCTAGGAAACATTGTAGGTTAAACCAGCATTTATTTTGATAGTTACAAAAATAAAGGATCAGATTTTAAAACAACAAATAATATACGGGGAAGATTTCCAGCACATTACCAGGATAAGCCTTGATCCAATACTTTAAAAACCTATTTAACTTAGAGACCTATTAATTAAACTGAACCACCAACTCACTCAACACAACAGCAATCCAAAAACAACGCACTAGACCCACACACTTAAACACACCAAGACACACTGCAGCATTATCCTCCTAGCATCCTGTCGCCAGTATTTGCCGATCAACGAACCTCTTGTGTACACAAAATAACACTTTACACCCAGGAAGTAGTTAAGAAGTTAAAAATGGCATCTTTCAATATTCACGGCTTGTTGGCGTGACGTCAAAACTGGTAACTAATATTCTGGCGCACGTAGTACTCAAGCCCTGACAAACAAGTTTGCAAGGACATCGTTTACTCATTGATTGTTCGAAAACCATTCGGAAACATTTTGATTCTTGCACCCCTACACTCGGCGAATTTATTATTATAACCTAACAATGGTAAACTGTTGTCTGATTTTGAAAATATCTTTTGGACCAACTTCATTCCTTTTGGTTGCTTTTTTTGTACCTCATTTATCAAAAAGTAATTATTATTTTTAGTTATAGCAATAGTGTGTGGAAGCTACAGATTGACAGAAGAAGGACGTGCTTAAAATAATATATTTTTTCTTTTGTCTGGAAATGAAATGAAAAAGGTTGTTCAAAATTGTTTATTGCCAAGAAACCATTAGGTAATAAATACCTAGTTTAGTGTGACCAAATCATTTTCGGAGAAAACCGGGACACAACCAGATGGGCACTCTCCCAAAATGTACCCAGGTTTTTAAAATATAAAATATTTGTATTTTATAGAAATTTATGTTTTTTTAATACACTTGTTAGCATGATTATAGCCTACTGATAATAAACGGTACCAGAAACTGGCACATACTTTCTCACAAACATATTTAAATTATTAAACAGATTCACTGTGACTTCATAGAGTAACTAATAAATATTATTATTATTATCTAGAGAGAAAACTATTCGATCGATTTCGAACAAATTTGCACCAAACATGTCAATTACGCCAGTATAGATGCACGAAATAAGGTTTTGAAAAGTTTTGAAAAACAACCCCCTTTTTGGCCCAAAACCCCCAAAAATTAGTTATTATTATTACCTAAACGAGCATTTTTAGAACGATGCGGTTTTTTTGCATATGGTAGGGTACATTAAGGGCTACAAATAAGCCAAATTTCATAAAAATCGTTAGAGCCGTTTTTGAGAAATTTTGTGTTTTCCTGATTTTTGGGGGGTAAAACCCCTTAAAAATCTAAAATTTCAAAAAATGAAAAAACCCATGGAGTTCCAGAACTACACCTACATACCAAATTTCATCAAAATTGGACCGTTGGTATGGTCAAGCTCTTTACACATCCTAACAGACACACAGACACACGGATAGACATCACCAAAAACACTTTTTTGGGTTCAGGGAGATCCAAAACAAATAATTCCACTAAAAATATTTTTGGGTTCATGGAGCACCAACACAGGTAATTCCACTAAACAATTTTTCGGGGTTCAGTAGGCAGCAAAACAAATATTTCCACTAAAAGTTCAAATTCGAAAATATGGATGAAAAAACAATACTTTCTCCATATACTTCGTATAGGGGGGAAGAAAGTAAAAATGAGAAACACAAAATGTACTATGAATACTTCTAATGTTCTATGTCTGTTTAATTAATGACATGTAATATAAACTATATAAAAAAATATATTATAGTTTTAAAAATATTATAAGCATTGAATTTTTAATAAAATTAAATTTACATATAAGCTTTAAAATACCACTGAGTGTTTGTAGATGGGGTTGACTGTTCTTGGAGTTTTCGCTGCTTCTAGCCTTCTTGATCATGTATTTGTTCTTTGAGACGTAGTTATTCAATTCTAAAGTCGATTATGTAGTTCTACATGATTTTAAACCACTACTAAAGTTTGTGTTAGTAATGTCGCCACAAAATGCCACACATTTATTTTTATCGAGATCAAACAATTCAATAGTACTCAAACAAAATGTTGAAATTTCGTCACATCTTCATCGTATTTCGTTTGATCAATCGAAATAAAAAACAAAAAATTTCGTGAAATGTTTTAAAATTTTAATTCCGGGACTTTTGAGTGTCCCGAAACCATTTTTCGGGACACCGTATGTTGTGACAAAAAACAGGGACAACCCCGGATTTCCGGGACGTTTGGTCACCCTAACTAGTTTCATTTAATATATCCGAGAAGCTAATAAAACTAATTTTGTGCATAATAAAACTTAATAATCTTTTAATTCAAATAACGAAGATTAATTTTATTTACCTTGTAACCACCTTGTACCTGTCGCTTCAGTTCTATCAATATAATACGTATAAGGTGACAACGCCCAAATATTCCGCGCATTCAGTTTGAGCAGTTTGTACACAATACGTTAAAACTGTTACATCAGATGAAAATAGATGTTGGGTGTGAGGGGATGTCATTATAATTGCGTAAATATTTATTATACAGACTCTTTTTGTAATTTATTAAAACTTTTGTTATCACACTCCCTTCAATTCTTATTGAGGGCTGTCATTACAGTTGTAATTAGAAACAATGTATATTTTATGAACTTCGGACATAGCCTATAGATATATCTAACGATGGTTGAAAATGTTTCATTGAAAGTTCAATTTGTTAGCTGGTGATTTTGAAATAAATTAATATAAAAATATTTTTTATTTGTGGTAACGAATAGTAACTAGACAAATCTTGAACTGAAAACATTATTTATATTTTCATGTCACTTATGTTTTAATTTCATTATGTTTAAACAAATGTAAATTGTGTGCTTAAGACCACGCGGGAGAAGTGTAAACTTTTGAACACAACTTAGGAAGCAAAATATCCATTTCAGAGGTATTACCAAGTAAACTATTTTATTTTAACACAATTTACGAAACGAGGAAGCACAATGTTTATTTCAGAGGTATTACCACGTAAACTATTTTATCACGATTTACGAAATGAGGAAGCTCAATGTCTATTTCAGAGGTATTAACAAACTATATACTCTGCTATATACACATTTGTTCTTTATATAGTAGAACGTGACGGAATAGAGCGTTTCAGAAAATGCGTGACGGTAAAATCCGGTTCACCGCCAGCAATTTTAGATGAGATACGCCTATAGAAGTTTACACTTTAATCTTAACCATAACCTCAGAAAAATAATTCCGATTTCCAAATCCGATTTTTACAAAACATGTACTAAAGAAAAATCAATTGACTTTACATTGTTTAAGTTTTATAGTATGTTTTTAAGAACAGAGCGTCATGGGCGCTCATATGATATTTTCTAGGAGGCGGGGGTGGGAGTATTTTCAATACACAGTGCATTGCATGCTTTGCACGCCAACCCCCGTATTGGGAGTTTACAATACACAATGCATTACGTGCTTGGCACGCCAATCCCCATATTGGGAGTATTTTCAATGCACAATGCATTGCGTACTTCGCTCGCTAACCCCCATATTGGGAGTATTTTCAATGCACAATGCATTGCGTACTTGGCACGCCAACCTCCGTATTGGGAGTATTTTAAACGCACAGAGCATTGCAGCTCATGCTTGAACTCTTGTAAAAAATAAATAAGTATACGTATAATCAAACGGCACATAACATTTAAAACATATTTTAGTGCTAATCTCTTTAAAGAAAAAAACCTGACTATAATTAATAACATACATATTTTCCTTTCCTTGGGAGCTAGGGGGGGCCGTGACTCCCCTCTGCCCATAGGTATGGGCGCCCATGATACAAAACTACATACAAGGCATCTTTGAAAAGTATCACACAATGACAGATGTAATATAACTGAATTAGCTAATAGGCGAGGCGATGTAATAAGAGCCCTGCCCCTACTCAATTAACCATTCCAATTCAATTTGCTTAACTGTATTATTTGGACATGAATACATATTTGAGAACTCGGAATTCATGAGTGATTCTGCCAATTAATTATTTTAAAGTAAATTGTTGTTAACTTTAAATTGTTTAAGTTTTATAGTATGTTTTTAAGAACAGAGAGTCATGGGCGCCCATATGATATTTTCTAGGAGGCGGGGGGAGGGGGACTGGGGTATGGGGCTTAACACGTTCACTGCTAAGGACGCACACGTGGGCTTGACACTGAACACTATGAGAAGCGGCCGACGCACAGTGCATTGCACGCCAACCCCATATTGGGAGTATTTTCAATACACAATGCATTGCGTGCTTCGCACGCCAACCTCCGTATTGGGAGTATTTTAAATACACAGAGCATTGCAGCTCATTGATTTTGCATTAATGCATGATATTATTTTGTAATATTTATTTGTTTCTCGGTTTGATACTTGCATTTCCATAACTCTAATAAAATGCAGTTTGAAGTTGGTTCTAATACATTTGTCCATACTTTGTAAAGTAATGTATATGTACGTGATTTCACACTATGCTTCCTTCTATAATACTTATAATACACAGCACTTTATTGTCTTTTGTATTAACAACCTTGAGTGTTACGGCGTACATACTTTTAGAATAATAATTATTAGCAGAACAATATTCGCTTTGAATATTAAAATAGTAATTAATTTGAAATATTGTGTCGCCTGCAAAACGAACGGGGAAGATAAATTATGAAACCAACAACTAAGTTTTTGCACTGAGTTTCCTTATGAGGTTTCCTGTAAATAATTGGGTTTAACAAAGTTTTAGTTTATCAAATTATTATTTTTTTTTAAAGAAACGGCCGGATTTTCTTTTTTTTAAAGTTTTATCATGTTCGTTATAAAAAGCAATAGCTAAAAGTTCAACAACTTCAAATACAAAACTGTTTAGATAGTCAGGTAATATTAATAATTTTGTTTTAGAAAGTTTAAAAAAATCTAAAAACAGATACGACTTTTGTAATTTTGTTAGTTGTGTTTACTCTTTTAGTGTGAGAAAATTAGTCTTTCTGTAGTTTTATAGTAAACTAGTGGACCTGGCAATGCTTCGCTATTGCTTGATTTAATTTTAAGGGTGGTTATCCCATTTCATTCCTTTGACTTAAGTAATAGAATTGCAAATGATTTTTTATATCAATTAAGAATAAATATTAAATACTTGTACATTTATAGTTTGTAGGAAATTAGTGCAATTCAATTTATTGTATAGGGGTAGCTACCCAATTGAAGTATTTTTGTTCGTAATACATATTCTCTAAAGAAATGCTGGTAGGCTACTAATATGTGTAAATTGTGAAATTTTAGTAAAATTAGTTGAGTAGTTATTGAAAATATGGAAAAAGTATGTGGATTATTATTTAATTTTAATTGTAGTTATTCCATGTCACCCCTTTGACTTAAGTAATCAAATTGCAAATAGTTTTGTATGTCCCTTAAAAATAATATTACATAATTTTAGCTTTTTAGGAAGTTAGTTTAGTTTATATTTATTTTATAGTGGTATCAACCCCTTAAAATTGTGAATCTAAACCATCCAGGGACCCACTCAAACACACACAAAAACATTCATCAAAATTGGTACAGCCGTTTAGGAGGAGTTCAGTGACATACACATGTATAGAAGTAATATATACAAGATGCATACAGAGTGACTATAAAAAACCTGCACTCCTGTAAACTTGTTATTTGTTGGTATTGAAGTAGCCTACGCAGTTTACGGGAATAATATTTTAGGTGAGGGCTGCTTATTCAGTGTTTCAATTTCAGTTTTATTGGAAGAAGGTAAATAAAAAATGTTTTTAGATTCGACCTGTATTCCTGTGATAGTTTTTTTTAAATTTCAGTGATACGGACATTTTTGTGTGGAAAAAATATGTTTAGAACTAATGTGACATTTAACGTAGTGAAAAGGGAAATTACACTCTCTCTTAAATTAAATTTGACTAGAAACTACTTAAATTCCATTTTGTGAATCATCACGCTAAATGTTATGTCCATTCAAACGATGAATTCAAATATTTAATAAAGTCAAAACTGAGTACCAAAACTGGAAATATTTTCAAAAATTTGCTAAAATGTAAATTTGTTTGCCATTGTAAAATCGTTTGATGGAAATCGGTCTAAAAATGTGCCCACTAGTGCGACAATTTGATTAAAATCGGCAGCCATTTTGGTTTGTTGTAGGAATTATTTTTAAGGGTCTGCTCCAGTAAACGAGAAAGCAACCGGAAACGCAACCGCTTCTCATTGTATCCCTACCTAAACAGTGCAATTTCTTGCAGCTGAACGCTTTGACATTGCCTCATTTCAAACCATTTTATAAGTCTATCTTTTGTAATTGAGTGTTGAAAAAAACAAATGAATATTCTTTATAAATTTTCGGACCCGGCTTGCAAATTATTTTTCATTATTAATTTTTTATTGTGTTAGGAAAAAAATTCAACTTTGTACTTACAAAATGTCAATTACATAACAAATCAAAAGCATTTGCAAAAAATGTAAATTGCAAGAAGGATACGTATTGTGACTGTGCTTAAAATGAGACCTTGCAAACAATTTCATGATAAAAAGTAAACTAAATAATTGGTTTGAAATTTAACATTGCTCTTATGGGATAAAAATTCCAAGATGGCCGCTACTACAGCAGACCCTTAAAATGTCCTTGTCACGGCAATGCGTTTGTTGAATGTTCTATTGAACAATTTTTAGCTGCCCCCTTCCTCAACCCCTGGGAGTTGTTAACAAATATAATGGCTTATTAAAGAATCTAATATTATCTGAAGAGATTCATAAAACGGAATTTTAACAATTTATATTACAATTTAATTTAAGAAAGCTTATAATTTCTTTTTCACTCCTCTCTTAACAATATCACATAGATAGCCGCCATTTTGGTTGGGATGGTCAGAAACAAATTTTCTGTATATAAATGTTTGTCTCACTAATATATTTAAAATTAAATGTTACACAACTACGGATCCTATTTGAGATTTTCGAGTTTCCTCGTCCCATCATCTTCCTGAGAATCAAATTTAAACAATCACTAGTGGCTTGTAGGGGCAATTGCCCCTATATATTGTAGTAATTTTATTAAGTAAATTGTTAGTCTCATGATTCACCGTACCTTAAATTATCATTAAAAATTTGTGAATATAATACGCACAATAAGTAAACCCAAAGTATAATCTACGCTAGGTTTTGTTTGCGTATTACAGATGAGGTGAAATCAGCTGTTATATTATTAAGTTAAACGAATATTAATTTCTTCTTTAAATGTTACTCCACGTACACTCGCTTTTATAGGAGTTGATAATGAAGAAATTATTAATGGAATATGTTTGTATGTTATACTAAGATGTACGAATGTTTCCGAAGTTAAACGAATGTGTACATAAACTTCTATAAACTTGGATACATAAATATATTATATTGATAATAAAATAAAGTATTTATATAACAGTTTATAATCTCAATACAAATCTTATAACATATTATAGGCTACATTAGTTATTTAACTCATATTTAGAAAAAAATTATCTTCGCAATACTTATATTGATTGAAGTTGTAAACATAACCCCAAAGTATAATCTGCGCTAGGTTTTGTTTGCGTATTACAGATGATGGGTGAAATCAGCTGTTATATTATATTATTAAGTTAAACGAATATTTATTTCTTCTTTAAATGTTACACCTGATTTACACCTGTATATGCCCATGCTATTTAAATGGAACTTATTTTATTCCGTAACAAACTTTTGGGACACAATTAAGAAAAATGAATATTTTCCCCCAAAACTTCATGCCCAGACCTCTAAAATGAGACCTCTCCCAGCTTCCTACGACCTACCGTTCGCTCTGAATTTCATTTTCAAATTTGGGCTTACGGAATTAAATATATAGATAAGAAGCGACATCAAATAATTTCGACACCCGCGTTTGGCAATCTTAATAAATAACAAATTTATAGGTGGGTGAAAGTTTCTTTTCATCCACTATGTATTCCTAAATACTCAACAAGTTTATACAATGCTCTTACACGCATACTTACTTATCACTGCAATTTTAACACTGCAGTTTGAACATTTTAACTCGATTAATACGACTGATAGTTTCCTATCTAAACACGTAAACGATTTTATAGATCGACATATGTTTGGATATGTGGGATAAATTAATTGATAAGCAAGTGGATTCGTCGATGCTTTAAAAAAAGTAAGCAGACAACGAGAACAATATTATAAAGCGATGACGAAGTGGCGCAAATAAACGTCATAGACTGTAATACCTTTTCCAAGTAATCGTACCAAACGTGTCAACTAAAAAACAAAACAAAATCTTGATATTTCCTGCACATTTAAGACTATGCAGGCTATTTGATAAGGGTTTTTAATAAGATGCAAAATCTATAGCCTACTAATATTATAAAGAGGTACAATGTTTTTGTTTGTATGTAGGAGGTAACCTCTGGATCTATTGAACTGATTGAAAAAATAGTTTTAGTAATAAAAAGCTACACTATCCCTGAGTAACATAGGCTATAATTCATTTTGATAAAAGCATTTTTTATTTCAATATTTGTAAATATAGTCGGAAAAAATCTTAGGTTAGGCCTAGAATGATGAACAAACACATGTATTTACATTTATTACCATAGCAACCAATTTAATAAAATAACAGATAAAACAGCTGTTTGCTCCAATATTTCCATTTACATCTGATTTCAAACTTTGAAGCAATTATTTAGGCTACCACATACAAAATATGAATTATTTGTATTTCTAACTTTTAGGTTAGGTTTTTATTCAACTTTATTAAAGACCTGAGCCTTGCTGGTTCTTTTAACCTTTATTGTAACTGCTGTTATAAAATATTCGAAATAATTTGATTTGAACATTTAACATTATTTACCATAAGTTTTGTTTTTATTTTTTGTTTTTAAAGGCAAAAACCTAGGTGGTTATCATATTTACCATAATTTATATAAGGTTGGGGTTATTATGAATCCTAAACCTTTATTATAAAGTAAATATAAAATGATTATGTGTAAAGAAGGTTCCAACGGGGTTGGTGTGCGGAGTACGCAGGGGTTTCCCCTAGTTCTGTAATAAAAGTTCTAAACTAAAGTTCTAAAGTTCTAAAATACTACTAAACAATTTTGTAGTATTGTTCCAAAACCCTTACTTTTGAAACTTTGGTTTACCAATATGTTTTTTTTTCGTTTGAAACGCAAAAATAGTTAGAGAATTTAAAAAATATTTTGTTTACATGGCAATGTTCTCCATACTTTCCTGAACAATAAAATGTATAATAGTAGGTGTTTAAGTGATAATGACATGTGTACAAGCAGTAAAAAGTGCCTGACGCTTAGAGGGTTAAGCATCTATATATTTTTAGAGTATTAAAATTGTTTTATGTTTGAAGTGGACAGAAGTTATAACGTAACTGAAATGCTTTTGTAGGTTATTAATAACTTTAAAGAGTAACAAAAATAAAATATTGGTGATACAAATTAGCATAAACTGAGTACAAAATACACTACAGTATACTGCTTTGGTCTTAATTACGACCTCTTAACGCTTCCTAGTTTCTTGATACAAAATAAAATACAATATGTTTTCAGACGAAATATTCTATTGAATTTATGCGCTATCTGTTTACAAAAAAATCAAACTAAACGACGAAACAATTTCCTCTGCAAGGTGCTGCTCCCTAGGTTCGAACTGTTTCAACTGGATTTGAATGGAATCAGGTTATGAATGCTCTTACAAAGTTATTGTATCAGAGAACTAGAAACAGTCAACAGTAATTCTGAAACATCAGATTCTACGAACTTTTCCTTCTGTTGCAGAGTGTATGACAAAGAAATTATTCTTCATTTTAGGTAAAACAAAGATCATTGCCTCCTTGATATCTAAGATCTAACAAAACAAGATTGGATTTTAATTAGATTTTAAGTAAGCAACCCAGATTGTCTGGTCCCAGGTAAATATTTCAAAAATCTAGCAAAACATTACTGCAGTTATCTGTATAATATAAAATCGAAAACTCGCTCACTCTCTCACTGATCACAGTATCTAAAAAACCATAGCGCCTAAGAACGTGAAATTTGGTATACATAGGCGCTAGAGGCGCACTGAGATAGGATTTTAAAATATTTAGTCATTAAGGGTTGTAACAACCCCTAAACTAATATAATATTGTTTGTTATACATCTCTAAAACCATTCCGCCTAGGAACGTGAAATTTGGTACACATATTGCTAATAGGCGCACTAAAATAGAATTTTAAAAATTTGGCCTTTAAGGGTTGAAAAAACCCCTAAAATAATAAATATTGTTTATTATAGCCTTTATCTCAAAAACCATCCGCCTAGGAACGTGAAATTTGGTACACATATTGCTCATAGGCGCACTAAAATATAATTTTTAAATATTTTGCCTTTAAGGGTTGAAACAACCCCTAAAACAATAGATATTGATTGTTATGATACCTGATATCTCAGAAATCATACCGATTAGGAAAGAAAAATTTGGTACATATATTATAGGATCACTAAAATAGAGTTTTAAAATATTTGGCCTTTAAGGGTTGAAACAACCCATAAAACAATAAACATAGTTTGTTGTATACTTAAAAAAACCACAACGACTAGGCACTTGAAGTTTGGTACACATATTGCTCATAGGCGTCCATAAGTTTTTTCTTCTTAAATAATTATTTGATTTTAACATTTAAACTATCAATTTTACGTTGTTGAATTTGTTCCTCCTACTTTTAAGAGCCGCAACTTTTGGATAGGGGCTTGTTCTTTACTTTAAGTTTTTCTGCTACACAAATCCTACATAAGTTTTATTTTAAACGCCCACTTTTTATTTATATAATAATCCTACAAACATGGATGAATTAATTTTAATATACTGCCTCTACTAAAGCATATGGTTATAATTGATATATTGTTGTTTGCATTGAAAGATAATGTTAATTTACAAATAGATTGATAAGCAAATCATCAAGTTGGCAATTCCGTGTTAGCAGCTGACATGGTTATCTGTTTTTAAAGCAAGGCTTAAACATTTCTCAATATTATTTGCGTTAGAAATTGTTTAAACAAAGATTGTGTGCAAAGTTTGCAGATAAGATGGTGAGTAAAATATTCTGGGTAAGAAACGGGTTTTAAATAAGAAAAACAAATATATGTTTGTCATTTGAAAGTAAACCGCACTGGTTTATTATTGTAATAGAAGCTATAATTTCTTCACTATAACTCTTAGTAGTATAAAGACTCTTATTTATAACTCATATTTATATCTATATATAGGCCTATAAAAGCGAAATACCACTCACTCACTCACTCATCACGATTTCTTCAAAACTACTGAACGGATTGGAATGAAATTTGGTATGTAGCTTCCTCTAGGGCCATAGGCGCTCTCTAAGAAAGCGTTTAAAAAAATTCGAAATTTTAGTGGGGGGGGGGGGTTTGGGTTGATCAAAGTTATTAAATCACGATTTCTTCAAAACTACCGAACGGATTGGAATGAAATTTGGTGTGTAGCTTCCTCTAGGGCCATAGGTGCTCACTAAGAAAGGGTATGAAAAATTTCGAAATTTTAGATAATTTCAGATCTTTTATTATTATGACAATAGTGCTTTTATTATTTAAGATCTATATATATAAAAGCCAAAGACCACTCACTGAACACTTAAAAAGAATACAATTACATTAAAAAGACTGAAAATAGCAACCATTACGGGCAACGCCGTACGGGTCAGCTAGAACTGTATAAGAGTACAGTATGTTATACTGTAATAAATATCTTTACTCAGAAACGTTAAGTATAAAAAAGAATAACCAACAATATGATGCTGAAATGTTATTAGCTTCCAAATTTTTAGCTTGGATTTGAAAGACAAGTTCAATAAATAGGAACAGTAAAGGTATTAAATCGCGCTGTTAATTTGTACACT
>JAGFPH010000005.1:1319985-1335818 GCA_018207615.1 Philaenus spumarius
ATTATTGAGCAAATGACCAAACATTAACAATATTGTAATTAATTATTAAGCAAATGACCAAACATTAACAATATTGTAATTCATTAGGGAGCAAGTGACAGAACACCAACAACATTGTAATTAATTAGTGACTTATTTTTCAAAATAAGGACAAGCGAAAGGATTTTATTGTAATTAAAATTGTTCAAGAAAAGATTGTTTGTAATATTTATTAATGAACATACATTTTTTAATATTCTTCACATTGTAATAAATTTAATATAATGTTACATTATAGCTCTTTATCAAATTGCGTATTATGTGTAGCATATAACCTAAACATATTACAAAACAAAAACCGTGGTACCGATCTTCACAGTAAATTCACGAGTCAACCATGATCGAAGCAAAATTCAAAGCATGGAATTGGTCAAAAGCTTAACGGCCTTAATCATGGTAAGTTCTATTACATAGGTTCGAGATTAAAATCTATTGCAGCAAGGATGTGTAGGTGGTACTGCTTGTTTTCAGGAAATTTCTTCTTAAACACCAAAAATAATGTAGTCATGATAGAGCATAAAAATTAGCTAACGCAGAATTTTATTTTAGCTATTTTACAAATCGGAAAATTAGTGCGGTGAGTCTCTTAATGATCTTAAAGAGTTTACTTTGTACACACTTCTTTAACACATATCAATCCTCACAATTTCGTTCACCTGTCCTCGTATTTGTATTCTTGTTTACTTTTATCTTACAGTGCTCCAGAGTACAGACCAAACCTGACTTGATAATGCTAGCTAGCCTTTACAATGTATAACCCAACACTAACCGACGCTAATAGCTAATGTATGTAACTGATGAATTGTTCACAGTTCCTTAGATCCAAAGTGAACAAAAGACATGAGTGGAGGAATGTTCGGCTGGCTTGATCACAAATGCTTTCATTCGCCAATACATGTTTCTAGATCAGTTGTATTGATCTTGCTCAGACTTCTGACTTACGTGTAACTTTATGCTCCAACTACAGATCAATTCTGCTCGTGAGAGGTATTTAAGAATTCAAACACACAAAGTAATAGTATTAGCGAGACGAAATGTGCGCCCAGAGGATTCGAAGAATGCTATCGACGATCTGTATCCTTGAATTTGATTGCAAATTAAAGGTGCGGCTATACAGACCCGTCACGTCTTTTTTCCAGAGGTATGCTCCCTATATAATCAAATGGAGGTCCATACACACTCGTCTCGTCAAGTCATGGCTGGAAAACATTTGAATGCTCTGAGAACAAATGTTCTGCAGTGCTGTGACGTGTCTGTATAGCCAGGGATTTCGACGAGCATCGGCTTGGAATTTCCGCTTCGGCCTTTTCCGCGTACATTCGAGAAACATCGTTGGATGGTTGAATGTTTGTTGACTATATTTTGTTGGCTAGCAGAGATAATACAAAAATACTGCACTTTATCAGTTTGAGGGGTGAGTGTATCTGTTCGTCTGCTTGTTGTGTTTCGTTCCTTCACTCGGTATCATAGTGTTTTGTATTTTGTTGTGCGTATCAGCCACGGTTGACGAATATTTAATAACGTTGTTTTAGAGTACACATAACTTTTTGACTCATCTCGCAATTTTTACACGACCTACGTAAGGAGGAAATAAATAAGAATACAGTTGAATTCCACAGGTAGGATAAATATATTTGGAGTGTAGAACTATCAGTATAAATTTTGCTTATGCATTACTACTATAAATACTATAGTAACTATTATAATACGTGTTATAATTCTACTACTACGGCTGAGAGGCTCACTTATAAAGTAATGATAATACTGATAAATAGCTGGCCCGATCCGGCTTTGCACGGATAGACAAATCAAATTTAAATGTATATTACTAAAAAAAAAAAAAAAAAAAAAATATATATCAATAAATATATTACAGTATGTATTTGTTATGAGGATTTTAGTAACTTTGACCCCCTCCCCTGAAATTTCAAATTTTTTGAAAACCTTAGCGAGCACCTAGGGCCCTAGAAGAAGCTACATCCCAAATTTCATTCCAATCCGTTCGGTGGTTTTTTAGTAACTTTGACCCCCCCCCCCCAAAGTCTCCCCCTAAAATGTCGAATTTTTGAAAACCTTTCTTAACGAGCACTTAGGGCCCTAGAGGAAGCTATATATCAAATTTCAGATCGGTGGTTTTTGAGATTTCGTAATGAGTGAGTCAGTGACTGGTTTTTTGATTTTATATAATATAGATAGATAGATAATAATAATAATTTTATAACACTAGTTTTACATGGAAATATGTAGACAGTTGACTACAAATGAAACTAACTTTGAGTAGAGCAACAAAATACTGACAAAATGACAGCAAATTTATAGCAATTCTAAGTAAATCCCTAGCAATCTAAGCTGTTTCAGTTAAATTAGCAAAAATATGCTAGGACAAAATTAATCTCAAGACATAGGTAATCATAGGGTTGTAACCTAAAACTAAACAACCCGAAAAGTATTCTTGCAAATATAACTATGAAATAAAAATGAAATTTAATATTTTTAACATTTTCTTTCATTTGAAACAAATCGCACGACAATCGGTCCGGTAAATCTGCAGAAATAGATATCAATAGCGTTGTATCCTAAAACCAAAAAATCCATAAAGTGCCCTTAACAATATACCGATGAAATAAAAGTAGGACGTGACGGATGTATGTAGCCACCCTACCTAAAATGACGGGAATGAACGTGACGTGACGGGTCTGTATAGACACCAAGTTTGCCATTTAAGAAATAGTGTTTATTATTTTGGTTGCCTTGTACATTTTGAATTCTTTAATGGGGTCGTCGTGCCTGCCCTAACTACACATGTGTACAGATTTGAGGTTGGTTTTCATATCTTAGTGGTGGAGGTGGTTGTTCTTTTATATGAAATCATGATTGCTTTGATCATTATTGATTGATGATGGGTTGTTCTTTTCATATAATGATTTGGAATTGTGAATTTGATTTTTCACCTGTTTTTTACCAGTCGCTAACTGGCCTTGTAAAAATTTACGTAAAATAAATTATTTCTATTTCTATAGGCCCCCGTATTAGTTTATACAAGTTTTGAGATTTTACAACTGAGAATACTATTCGTCGTGTGATAGGTTAGCCGTGTTTGGTTTGTTGACAGGTGCGTAAGCTTTTTGGAAGAGTGTTACTATATTGCCTAAGTTGCTTTTAGTAATCAGTAGATAATGTAGCTTTGTATCCATTCACTATAGATACATGAATGATAGCTTAAATACAACTAAGTACGGAAATTTCTACTTGGCAAATCATAGTAATCTGTACTTATAAAAGCCAAATACCATTGACTCATTGACTCATCACAGTTTCTCCAAAACCACGAGGCCTACAAACATGAAATTTGGCACTAATACTCTTTATAGGCTCTAGACGCGCACTAAGAAAGGATTTCCGAAAATTCGAAATTTTAGGGGGTTTTGGGAGGGTCAAAGTTACTAAATCACGATTTATCAAAACCTACCGAACGGATTGGAATGAAATTTGGTATGTAGCTTCCTCTAGGGCCATAGATGCTCGCTAAGAAAGGGTTTAAAAAAATTCGAAATTTTAGGGGGGTTTGGGGGGGGGTCAAAGTTACAAAATCACGATTTCTCTAAAACCATCTAACGGACTGGAATGAAATTTGGTATGTAGCTTCCCCTAGGGCCATAGGTGCTCGCTAAGAAAGTTTTTAAAAAAATTCGAAATTTTAGGGGAGGTTTGGGGGGGTCAAAGTTACTAAAAAGAAACACTGAACGGATTGAAATGAAATTTATTATGTAGCTTCCTCTAGGGCCCTAGGTGCTCGCTAAGAAAGAGTTTAAAAAAAAAAAATCGAAATTTTAGGGGAGGTTTGGGGGGTGAAAGTTACTAAAAATTCCCATAAGAAATACATAGTGTAATATATTTATTGATATTATATATTTTTTGTTAATACACATTTAACTTTGATTTGGCTATCCGTGCAAAGCCGAGTCGGGCCACCTAGTCGTATATAAAGTTCCATTAAATCTTAATTTTAAACACAAAACACACAAATTTTAACCTTAGGTTGGCATAACGTAATGAATATGTGATAATATTTACAGGCAGGACTAGTATACAGTTTATTTAACAAACACTTTACAATAAATACAACAGGCACTGGTAAACAGCACACAGTGTGGTTTTTATTCAAAGTTAGGTGGTAAGTGGTAGGAAGTAAAGTAAACGGTGGTTGGCTCGCTTCAAAACTGACGCTATCAATTACTTCGATTAAAGAGAGAGTTTACTACAATATTAAGGTAATAAAACGTGAAAACTAGTTTAAGTATTTTTTTGGTTAGATGCAAAATATAACAGGCTTTACATATTCTTCTACCAGATCGCGCCACATCATATTTGTAGAGCATGTGCGGCCTAGTGAAGCAAAAAACTACCAAACTGCAAACAATTCAATTACAACCTATCGACTAAATTTTTGTCTTTTCGGAGACTTTCTGCTTCCTCAAAGCGGACACAAAATCACGCCTATGTTTTTCTCTGATCTTTTTCCTACAGAAAATCTTCAAAAACGACTTTCTGAATCCTTTGTGCCACCAGCAGTATATCACCGGATTTAAAATCGCGTTGAGGAGTCCCAAAAACAAAGTGAAAATCTCTAAAACGTTTTCCAAGTTTGCGCAAACGTCCGAATCCGTAGGAGCGTCGCACACCAACGCGTACACTATCAGACACACGAAGCACGGACCCCACGATACGGTGAAATTAGACATTACCAGAAAAACTACCAACATCGATTTAGCTTTTAATTTATAATTACACTTTCTATAAGAGTTTTTGTTCATTTCAATTTGTTTATCTTCGTTTACTTTTTTTTTATTAATCAAATCGTTTGTATAAGAAATGTTCTTTTCTTTCGTACGTTTTTTAGTGTTTTGAATGTTTAAATTCAATTCATTGTACTCATCACTCGAAATATTGTCACCAGTACGATTCTCTGGATCTATACTTAACAAAGACTTTTCATTTTTGTCTTTAACTTCTGTGTTACGACTAGTTTCTTTTATTTTACCAAACGTGATTTCAGGTTCCTGTGCATTACTTATACGACTGTTGTTTAAGTTGTTTCTTTCGTAATTTAATTTCCTCAAATTCTCTTTACATTTGGTTTTACCCACTTTGAACGCTGTAATGAAAATGAAAACGTACAGTAAAACTGTAATCAGGTTAGGTATTAGGCCCAAGAAACCTATTACTATCAATCCAAAGAATGGCGTAACGCCAAAGTACGGACATCCTTCCCCCGAATAATTTCCAAACAATAACTCCGTACCTAATCCTACGGCTAAACTAAAGGTCCAAGTAGCTGCTAGCGTGTATCTAACCCGTTCCGTTGTCATCCATCTTGTATAGTATAAGCAATGGTTTATGTAAATATACCGATCAAACGTTATCAGGCACACGCTGAGTGAACACTCGATCATATAGCTATTTGCGAGACCTGTGAACATAAAGTAAAGATTATTATATTATAATGCATTCATTTGTATTGGAAACAAAAAGGAAAGGAATATTAATACTTTGACATTAATGTATTATTAACACTAAGCTCGTCGTACTTGTTTGTGACGAAACTGATTATTGTCTGCAGTTACTAATTGGTTGCTGACCGGGTACTAGTACATGTAGTTACCGAAAAGTGATTGTAAATGAACGCCTAGTGATTGACTGATCTAGTTTCATTCGGTGAGATGTCAACCGACGATGAGGACTTTGTTATTTAGTATTATCACTATTGGAGGAGTAGAAGCAAGAGAAGACAGTGGCTTCATTCGTATGTAGAAAGAAGTGCAAGTTGTAGATTGTTTGTGGCCGCGGCTGAACTTCGGGAAACAGATGACACATTTTATGAGTTCTATTGAATGGGTAAGAAAAGTTTTCTGGAGTTGGTAACACTAGTTAGCCCATCAATACAAAGAAAAACCTCAATATGAGGGAATGTATGAGCGTCAATTTAATATTTATTGGCTGTCCACTCACCTCAATACATCTGCACTGGATTTCACGTTCACCGTGCAGTACAGAGAACCCATAAGCCATGTTATTCAAACGGCAGTCTCAGTGATACTAACCGTCCAAAAAACATCAACTACCACGCAACGCTCGGACAGTTGACGCAACCCGCAAAAAAATAATGTAGCCAGTAATGGTAGTAGCATGACTATCTCTCGTAAGACCTGTACTGCACGGTGAACGGGGAATTGAGTGTGGTCAGCAACGCTTCTCACAAGAAACTAGTACTGACGATAAGCGAGGAAATGCATTGCAAACCAGATAAAGCAGGTTTGTAACCAGTCCCTTCATTAAGGCTCGGCTCCCTAAATTAAAAACGGCGAAGTTTTCATTGTTAAAATAACCTAACCATACCTTCACTTTTAAGTATATTTTTGTGTTAATTTCGTCAAAAAACGAAAGCTGTTGATTTAGTTTTGAAAATTTTCAAATAGCCGCCATTTTGAAACGCATGATTGGATTCAATCGTTTATTTTTCTTGAGATAGATAAATTGTTAGGTTAAACTTAATGCCAAGTTTGAACTCAATCAGTCAAACATTTCTTTAGATATGAATTATTTTTTTGAATGGTGGATATCTGGGAGACGAAGCGTTTTCGGGCCTATGTTTATATGAACTTTTTTTTCTTATTTTTATAGTTCTATAGAATGCGCTACCGAGACAGTGCCCTATAGTTCTGGATCACTCTGTTTAAATAAATGGACGAAAGAATAAACAATTATTTTGGTATTATAAATTATTAATAGAGAGAGTTTATCCATATTATTACAATAGTAAGTCATTTCAATGTAGGATTGTAGATAAATATACTATTTCCCATATCAGTAGTTTTAACAATTCATCACTATAAAATAAAAACAATAAAAAAATAAAACGAAAACAGCCTGCATTTCTACTCACCCATCACCAACAAACAAACAACCCGTTCATGATTTATATTTGGAACCAACTGTGTGGCCAGTACACATACGACTCCGTGGAGAAGATCCGCTAGAGCCAAGTTCCCCAGGAACATATGGGTTGTCCAAGGTTGTACTTTCGACCTTAAAATCAATCCAGAAGACACGATGACCGGTAGGTTGAATAGCAGGACAATGGCGAGTAATGTGATGGTACACATTTCCTGTATGAGGTTTGCGTAGTCTGATATCAGTAAGTTCATTGTTCAGTTTGTGTTTGTAGCAAAGCCTTGTCTGAAACAGTTCGAACAATACATTCTCAAAAGGTAAATCTACGCGTTTCTTGAAATCTTTCAAAGTTAGGTTCGGTAACAAACTATTAACAAATTATTACTGTCAGTGATTTGCTATGGCTTAATTAAAATTCTTAACACATATTAGCTAAATCTTTACAAATCAAAACACGCCTATAATGTGTAATTGTACTTACCAATAATTAATTGAAAAACTCAAAAAAAGATTGACATCTTGAAACATAAAACCAACAAACAATACTGAGAAACACTATACAAAGAAAATAATGATTTCGCAGCAACGACGCACTATTTTATTTTCTTCCCTTGAAATCTAGTATGGACAGATGGTGAGGAATAAATTCTGTGTACTGGACTTTGACATGGTATTTCAGTTAATCAGCCTAATGAGTTATCAGTGGAACACCATATGTCGCATGTTACAAGGATCTCTCTCTCATACGATGGATAACAAACTAAATGCATTTAATCATATTAAAGTACCATTGTTTTCATTTAAGCAGATAATCCTTATAATACGTGAAGCAGTTTTTGTGAACATAACTCCTCCCTTATTTCTGGACCAAATTTAATGTTTGAGTTATCAAAAAATTCGTCTCATTTCGAAGTTTTGCAATAAGGTTTTAGATGTCAAAAATTCTTATCCTTAATGGCGTGAGCTAATCTCAAAAGTCGGGTTTTCCCCACAAGATTAACATGGAACGAATTTAAAAACCATTTCTATACAAAACAGCTGTTTATACTAAGAAACAAACTAATCCAGAAAATTTTTGAAAAACAACTACCTTTTTGGCAAAAACTCCCAAAAAATCAGTTATAATTTTTTTATAAAAAAATTGCTCTAACGATTTTGATAAAATTTGGCTTATTTGTAGCCTTTAATGTACCCTACCATATGCAAAAAACCGCATCTTTATAAACATTCTCGTTTAGCTAATAATAATAATAATAACTGATTTTTGGGGGTTTTTTGGCCATAAAGGGGGTTGTTTTTCAAAAATGTCCAAAACTTTTTTCGTGCATCTATATAGGATTAATTGACGTGTTTGGTGCAAATTTGTTTGTAATAATAATTATTATTATTAGTAAATCTCCTACTTTAATAAATCACCTCTCCTACCCCACCTACAATTATGAAGTCACAGTGAATCTGTTTAATAATTTAAATATGTTTGTGAGAAAGTATGTGCAAGTTCCTGGTACCGTTTATTAAATAACAGATAATACAGTTGATTCGCCACAAATAAGTATTACTAAAAAATAATATTTTACGTTAGGCCTATACTGAACCAACACATGTTGCAACACACACAAACCAATAAAAACTTGCGTTAAGGAATTTTAAAATAAGAAAAAACTATGTTACATCCTAATTAAAAATAAATAAGACACATAGCAGGCCTATTTATTGACAATGTATTTATTTGGTACAGAAATATTTGGATTTGCCCAACATTTTTGGATTGGGAAGTATAACTTGCTTGTTATTTGTGAATGTTGGTAATTAACAACAACAATTTTCAAAACCCAAACCAAAAGTTGGAGTTTTTGATTTTCGGGTTAAATTGCAATTTAATCCAAAAATCTAAATTCCAACTTTTTTTTCAAAATATTAAATTTCCCAACCTTTTGGATTTTAAGATTATTGGGGGAGGGGCAACACCTCCTTGCCCCCGTATAGCGACGTCCCTGAATACCATATTAACATTTTCCAGTTACTTGCATGAGGCAGTCCATCGTTGTTTATTCTGTTACAACATCATCTCGAGAAGGTAGATCATTTAAACAAATTTTTATATTATTAATTATTCGGACATTTTCCATAATTTGTGTGTTAAAAATTATATACACAATGTTTTAGGAATATAAATCAACTCCCGTTATCAAGTGACTAACAACTACGGGAACATAAACCTAGAGACTAGGCCTATGTAAAGAAAACAAGTAAAGCTGTGAAATATACCACTAACCTTAACATAGTACATCTTAGAGCTGAAACTGAGAAGTAAAAAAACACAGAAAAGTACAAACACACACCTGAAGGCAAACCATATGTTTACAGACCGGAGTCAGACAAACAATAGTTCCCTTAGTTGTTAGTCACTTGATAACGGGAGTTGATTTATACTCCCAAAACGTTGTTTATTGATTTTAACACACAAATGATGGCAAATGTCCGAATAACTAATAATAAAATTGAACATCCATCATTAATAAATGATAACTTCAAACAGAGAAAAGATAGATTATCTCTCAGTATTCTATCTCCAATATCATCTAGATTAACATTTCCTGGAGTGATTTTTCCTACCGTATCAGATTCCTACCTTCTAACAACAATCTCACCTACCGCAACTAAACAAGAGTTAGCTCATCTTCTTTAGTGCCGTACTTGCAGTTTTAGGCAGGTTATCTCTCTTAGCCATTGTGTAGTTATATTGTGGGATAGGAAATTCTGGACAAAAATTGGCTCGTAAAAGTTGACTTGGCTTCATTTAGCTTTTTTCAACGGTGGGTATAGGTTGGCAGTTTTGGTACTCCTAGCAATCGCTCTTTCACTTTGCCATAGTTGTGGATCTGGCTTTGTCGATCATATTATTTGTACTTGGCATACGATTTTATATTTCTCCCCAAAGGTAGAATATATAAAGGAATGGAACCATCGAAGGCATCATCTGATCAGGTGAGGTAGCACGTCACTCTTAGGGCTCTAAGTACTCTTTTGCCTGAGACAGTTGCCGAAATACATGCTTTGGCATTTCAATGGTTACCATCGGTATTTTACTCCTTAAGCTTCACACGTGGTGCTCTTGGTGTGCGTGAAGAAAGTATCTTTCCTCCAAGATAAGTATTGCGTGTTAACATATTTTTATCCTATTACTTTAAATGAGCAATTCTTGTATCTATCTTTGTATCTGTCGCGGATCTCGAAAACGGCTCTAACGATTTTGATGAAAATTTGCATATAGGGGTTATTTGACGTCAGGAATTGAATGCGCTAGGTCTTATGTCTTCAAAAACGCGCATAAAGTCTGAAAAATACGTATAAAATTTAAAATCTGAACTAGTTATACCACCTTTAAATTCACTTAGAAGGCGAATAGTTACAGCTTCATTGTATACCTCCTTCAAAGTCACTAAATATTCGAATATATACATTATAGATACAATCCAGATGTTACAAATACTGAACGATGCTCATTCATCCAGGTACAAACGAGCCAAAGATTAACGAGAGCCTTTAGAGAGTTTCCCAACTACGAGCGAAGCGAAGCAGCCATCTGAGGCCGTAGGCCGAGGCGGGGTCAGGACGCGAAGCGTCCAAGGGCAGAGCCCCTAGTTTCTGAGTATGTATAGTCATTTAAAAAACAAGCACTTTACAAAATTCTATAGTTTTGGAACAACCTGATGATATAAAAAAAAGGAAATATGTGCGGTCGTGTTACCCACGTCAGGAACGAAGTTCATCACGTGTTTTCTTCAATTCTTTTACCAGCCTTAACGGCAACATACACACATAATTTTAATATTTCAATTGCCGATTATTATTAGATTGTTTTTATAGAAATATTTACTGTTTCCATAAGTTAGGGTTATTATAATAAAGGTGTAGAATTAATTATAACATCAAAGCTAAGATGGTAAACACAGTTAAATGCCCATTCATTGTAAATACATTCAATAAACATAAAACGATGGTTCATCAGTCTAGGCCTAACCTAAAATTATTGTGTGTATGTTCATTTTATTTTACCAGTCTTAAAGGCAACGTACATACAATAATTTTAGGTTAGGCCCAGACGTAAAATTACTTTTTGAATAATGGGTTAGTAAAAACAAACAGTAATAGAATAAACATATTTATTAATGACAAAAGTAAGATCATCTTATCAATTCTTTGTAAGACCTGCCTTATAACCTTTTAAAGTTGCTACGAAATCATTTCTGGTTTTATTTCTAAACGCTGTTTTACAACACACTTTGAAGAAATTTGTTCTGAACCCTTTGTGCCAATAAATGAAAATAATCGGATTGAGCAATGCATTCAACAAGCCCAAATTGTAAGTAAGAGATCCGGAAAATTCTGAGCCTTGAACGCAACTGCACAATGCCGATGTTCGCGTTGTATCATCGCAAAGGAAAGGATACAGAATTATGATAAGGAAATACGGAAAAAATGCAACAATGAACGACATCTCTGACAGGATTACAACGAGAAATGATTTCAGCTTTAACATATTCTGGAGCTTCTTTTTGCACCGGCAAAGACGGTATGACGTACAATTTTCGCAAATATTTTGCTTTGGAATTTTTAGTTTTAAACAATTGTTAACGTCAAGGATGATTTCAGAGTTTGTAACAACATTTATTTTTGGTTTATTGTCAGTAATTTTACTCTCATCCTTGTCAATTACTTTGCCTACATCTGTATTTCCGATATTCGATTCATCGTCGTACGATACGATCGTATCATTTCTTGAAGGTCTTCTACTTCTGGCGTCGAACACTGCAATTCCGACCAACACGTTCAACGTGATTGTGGCGATGGTCGGTACGATACCACCCAAACCTAACATTATCATTATGTATACAGGTGTTATATTCAAGTACCAACATTCAAATAATGAACTACAATTGTCTCGGGACTTGTAGAGCTCTGAGATAACGCCTAAGACAAAACTAGCGACCCAGGTAGAGAGGACCATGTAGAGAGTTCTTCTTGTAGTCATCAGACGAGAGTAATGGATGCTGTGGCTGATGAAGATGTATCTATCGACAGCAATCAGACACACGCTCATGGCACATTCGATGATGAAAGATGTTGTAAAATCTGTCAGAACAAAATATAAATATTTAGGAAGTTTTTTTAAATAAATGAAAACACTAAGCCGTATCTTTGTACCAGTAATACAAAGTGTTTAAATAGTTATTTGTGTATCTAGGGTGCAAAGTTGAGTTTGTCACACGAGATGAACATTTGACATAATTAAACAAATTAAACTTTGCACGCGTGATACACACAACGTTTTTCCTACAGCTACATTTTAAATTAGTGTTTAGTTTTTTAAAAGTTGTGTTTTACAGAGGTTAGATTCATAACAATAAAAATTTTCAAAACATAGACTACATCAGCTGTTTACATTGCGCACAGCACAGTAAAGCAAAACAAAGAGGAATTACTTAACGCTGAACACATGTACGCATTACATTTTCTATTTTGTAACTCCTACGCAACCCGCGTTAAGGAACTTCGTTCCAAAAAGTGCTTGAATTGAAATATGGTAAAAGTAAAGAGAACTTAATCAGAATATCCTAAATTCTCTATTTTGTTCAAACAATAATAAATTGTAATCGAATAAACAATGGGAAATAAAACAGAAACAAGACAAATTGTAAACAGACAAAACTTACTGAGCAGGTACTCATAAATTGAGTTATGATCAATGTTGTAGCGGAACAGATTTTTTATAAAAATCACGTTGCATTGCATTAGTTTAGCGAACGCTAGATTCCCCAGCAATACGTAGGTCGCCTTTGGTTTCGTTTCTGATCTTACAATGGACACGCATGACACGACCACCAGTAGGTTACAGAATACGACTATTATCCAAAGTATATACGTAGACAGCTTGTACAAGTCTGCATAAGTATATGGAGTGGTGTCAGGAATCGAAGTTACGGTCTCGTTGTAGATTGATGAGGACATTTTGACTGAAACAAGTAAAGCATGTGTTTACATTAGTGTATGGTTGGTTGCATATACACATAGGAGTTGTACAATACGTTGTGAGTTGAAATAATCAATGGAAATCCCATTTCTTCAGTAATTATCTTACTGTACCAAATAAATGTAATAGTATTTAAACAAATTAGTTTAACAATGACATTATTTGTAGTGACAGATTTGAGTTCATACAAATAAATTAAGTAAAATACTTAAACATAGGTAAGGAGAAAAAATTCAAAGGAAAATAGGAATAAATAAAAAATAATAAATAAAATAAATAATAAAAAAATACTCAAACTTAAATTTTTCTCATATAGGCTATTTTGCTTTTTACAGGCGTGGTTTATTTTATTTAACTTACCTTGTCAAATAATGTTCATTCAGGAACATGAGAACTCCTTCGAACTTATTGTAAAATGGGCATCAAGTTTAACATTTAAAAATTATTTCATCCTTTCATTACAATAAGAAAAACAAACTAAACAAAACAAGATCTAGATAACAAAAGGGAAATATAACTCACTTTAACAACCGAACTAGCAAAATAAATTAAAATATGACACTATAAAATTAGTTACTAAAGGCTTGGGGCCCCTAAATTCAAAACGGCGAAGTTGGTTACCAATTTCAATGTTAAAATAGCCTAACCATACCTTCAATTTTAAGCATATTTTTGTGTTATTTTCTATTTTGCTATTTGTTATAATTTATATCATACGTTTATGAAAAGAATAAAACGGGTTTTGAAAATGTATTCAGCATTCAACATATGACAGTACTTCAAAATGAAACAAATTTTTTTAAATTTATTCTGAGTCTAAACTATTGTAGTCGTGGGTTTGTTTGTTTGTTTATTTTTACTCCAAAACAATCTTATAACATACTGTAGTCTATATTCCTTTTTTTGATTTATTACACAGCCATAATTGTTTATCGACATTTAATACTTCTTAAATCATTTTTATATTACTGTTCACAATACCGAATATAGGTGGTAACTGTAACTTGTGAACATCCTTTTTAATTCATCTGTGAAAAACGATAACGTCTTTGTTGACACGCAGACGCGTCGCGGCGGCAGCCACAGTCGCATGTTGTCAGGTCGGGTAGTAGCCCCGCAACCGCCCATATGTCCTGCCCAGCGGCCACAGAATTAAATAGACTAGACAAGTCGAACGCAAGAGTGAGGCCAGTTTTAGAGTCTAATACTCACACAAAATGGCGGATGAAAGTCGCGAGCCGCCCAAACGAAGCTCGTGTTTTAACTGTTGTATGATAGAAAGTACAATAGCTAATTTTTTCAAAAAATACTTTTCAGCTAAATTTCTCTCGCTTACATGACGCATGTGCATTAAAAACAAAATTTTTTCTCGCAATGCAACATTTTTGATGTCACGAATTAAAAAGTACAAAAAAGTTCGAACTTTATTAGATTTTTAAAGTGACAAACCATTTTTATTTTCAAATTGTAAACCACCATTTGTGCCCCACACTATTAAACTGTAAGTTTGTCAAATTTCAAAGATTTTCGAGCATTTTCAGCTATTGAAACCACGGTGTAAATGAATAGGGCGCACTGAAAATTTCACTCCTCTCTAGGCCCGCTCGACGTTCCTATCCTCACACAAGATGGCCGACCTAGCTTCAATTCCCATAATGTACAGGCTTATGGCATGACCAGTCTATTTAATTCTATGGTCGCTGGTCCTGCCAACTAAAGCCCGGACGCATAGTAGGCCTATGCTAAGTAATGTCTGATGTTTATAAAACATTACTAAATAAAATCGAACTAAAGTGGTTAGAAAAAAGAAATCGATACATTTGCTGATAACATCCAACTTACAATTAATTTATTAATTATTAAATGGGACACATTTAACACAATAGTATACAATACTAATACAAAATAACCTTACTATAAATAAATCCTTTAAAACTACCTTTTGTAACAGCAGAACATGTTTTCCTTCTTGAAAAAGTAATTCATTGTCTTTTGAATGTTATGGCATTATAAGTGAAACAATGTTGTTTATATAAATACTCAATAAAATTCTATAGGGTATCCTACCCTTAGCGCATTGCAATCATTTTGTGACTTACCCTCAGATCGTGATTTCAGCTGCTAATTGCAATTAATTGTTTTGAAACTCACATAATGAAAGTACATTAATCCTTCAACCTCGCCGACACAGATGATTGAAACATTGATCTCTGTCTGTTACTGTTATCGCTATCGGTATCATTTTTGATGAAAGTGTAAAGTTAATCCACACAATACCATCTGGACAAAGTAATCTTTATCAATTAACCATTAATTTTATTTCAATAATCGATTGTGAAATTTACATTAGTTTTCTATTTTGTAACATTTGAAAAAATGTTTTTAGGTTTACTGATTTTGGAAATAAAAAATTATAATTAATCGAAAATGAAAGAAGAAAGCAGTCGTGGGACTGCCGACAGAAGTGAAAACTGTAATGAATACAAATCTTTGGTCATATTGGTTTAATCTGAAATTTAATTATTTTAACACTACCAAGTAAACTATTTTTACACAACTTACAAAATGAGGAAGCACAAGTTTCAGAGGTATTACCAAGTAAACTATTTTAAAACAACTTACGAAATGAGGAAGCACAGTGTCCATTTCATAGGTATTGCCAAGTAAACTATTTTAAAACAACTTACGAAATGAGGAAGCACAATGTCCATTTCAGAGGCATTACCAAGTAAACTGTTTTAACACAACTTACGAAATGAGGGAGCACAATGTCTATTTCAGAGGTATTACCAAGTAAACTATTTTAACA
>JAGFPH010000005.1:1335828-1364388 GCA_018207615.1 Philaenus spumarius
ATTTTAACACAACTTACGAAATGAGGAAGCAAGTGTCCATTTCAGAGTATTACCAAGTAAACTATATACTCTGATATATACACATGTGTACTATGTATAGTAGAGCGTTTCAAGAGAAAACCAACGGTGAAATTCGCACATCCATATCTTTAACCGATTGAAAATGGCTGCAAAAAAACAACGAAATCTTGTTTTCCGATTTCGCCCCATTTTGTTGTACTATTTAAAAAAATATTAATTATTATTCTTTTTGGATTCAGAATTTTATAGGCTTTCAAACGATATGCCACACAACGATATTTGGTTGAACCACTCGAAATCAATTTTGAAAAATTCAAAATTTATGTAACTCAAAAATTTTAAATACTCCCAAAATATCGTTGTGTGGCTTATCGTTTGAAAGCTTATTTAATTCTAAATCCAAAAAGAATAACAATTTGTATATATAAAAAAATCAGTACAGCAAAATCGGAAAACACGATTTCGTTATTTCTTGGCCGCCATTTTTAATCGGTTAAAGATATGGATGTGCAAATTTCACTGTTTTTTTCTACATCGAAATGATGTATCACATGACCAACTTCCCATTAAAAGAAACAAAGTTACATTCAAGATGGCGGATCCAAGAAGGCGGATAATTTTGTTTAAATCTTAATGAAATAGTAGTTTTACATAGCGTAGGTTCCTCAATCACATCTACCTTCAAATTTTCCTTGTATAAGAAATATTAAGCCATTTCCAGACTTTCCGGACACTCTGTATATAAAATATTAACTGTGAACGCAATTTATTGAAATAAATTTGAGGATAAAGTAATTCATTTGCATTTTTTCCCACTATGTTTCTCCCTTTCACTTGATTCCCCTTAAAAAATAATTTTGCAGCATTATCGTGTGTATGTAGGCCTATATTACCCATTGTAATGTAATGTGTAATTCAAAACCAAATAACATTACATTCTTTGTTACGACATTGCTATGCATTTACAACGCACCCTATAAACTCGTCTTATGGAACGACCATCGCTCATAGAATAACATGATACACCTCAGTTGTACAAAGTACGTGTAGGATGCGCCACGGAGCCAAGTACAGTAATTTATTAGTAAACCAGATTAACATAGACTGGGCACCATCAAGTAGTTGGTATAAACCCGGCGTAATAGCAACAACCAAGGATAGAGTTGAAGATTAACGTGTTAATTTCTTGGTCTTTTCCTTTTACAGCCTCAACTGGTAACCTACTTGATCTTTAGACTTCCACGTGGTAGTTTAAACTATTAAATATTTATAAGAGTTTGCCTATTCCGATGTAGGTTAAATGTAGCTTTTATTTTATGATGCTGGTAATTGTATTGTTATTGTTTAGACTTTGAACTCTGTTTTAACTTTCTCCTCTGTTTTTGTATTAATGCTTTAACCCAGCGGCGGCTCCAGAGCGGATTTTTTGGGGGGGGGGGGGGGGGTTCATCACCTACCTGGGGATCTGGCAAAAGATTTTTAGAATTCCACGTTCAAAATATGCGTTTTAAAGCTTAAAATGACACCTGCGGTTTGTGACTTGATGACTTAACAATTATAAGTTTTTTAAGGCATAAACCAGTTCTGTCATTGTTTCTCCCCATTGAATTTAGTCAAAAATAACAGCTAACAACAAAAACAAGAAGGAGCAATAAAAAATATGAAAAAGAACGAAAATAAGCGAGAAAAATCATCAAATTTAATTTATTTATTTAATTTAGAAAATGACAATGTTTGGACAGCAATAAGCCTACAATAAATGCAGTATTAAATTTGTATATAGTCGAAATGTTGTTCATTACTGGTTGAGTAAAGAAAAACTACTTTTTTCTTTAAAAATATACTAAAACATACTAGAATTTGATGTTAAATTTTAGAGGCAAGTTTTCTGTGTAAATCACAAGTTAGTTTCTTATACATATTTTATCATTGTTAATAAACTTCTACAAACTAACTTAATTAATTTTAAAATCAAAACAATGTCTTCTCAACCTTGAATTAACATGTTGTGGGCTATATAAAAGAACGGAAAACAACGTTCATGAAAAAAAAAAAAAATACAAACACAAACTGAGACATTGAGCCTTATGAATAAAAAGAATCAAAACCTTTAACTTGCATTTTTAAAGCAAATCCTTGTACTTATATGATTAAAAATATAAAGCAAAACCTTTTACTTCGAGGTAAGAGCAAATCCTTGTTTGGTTGATCCATATACTTCAAAAGTAGCAAATGAATATGAATTAAACTTATCTGTTACTTCAAATGTAAAGCAAATGCTTCAGAACTGAAGCATCTAGTCGCCGAGTTATCAGTGAAGTAAAAGGTTGTGTTTGTTTTTGCCATCATGGCAGATTTAGTTAAAGTGCGATGTGTTAAACATTACAAAACTCGTTCTTCTCCAAACAGGATATTTCAAGGACTTGTATAGGTTTGAAGAAGGAAATATGCAGTTAGTCCAAGAGCCAGTCACATACCAATTTAGTTTTATTGGAAAGATATGAATTTGTTTCATAACTCATTTTGTGGTATCATCCACAGCAAAATTACATATCATGGTCTGGCGATACATTCAGACTGTATTCGTCGGAATACACAAAAAAATCGCAAAAAATAGTTCGAAAGATATACAGAGTGTTCATAAAGTCTGTTTACCCCACCCCTCATTGTTTTTATTACTGATGAAGTTTTGTTTATATCTTGTGTTGCAGGACACATTTTTTGACATATCTGACCCTCTATGATTTTGGGGGGGCTTTGGCGTTATTAAGGGGGATAAAAATTTCAAATATAAAGGTAGGTCATGTATACACCTTTGAAAAGCTTATTAAAAGAGAAACAGAATGGCGCAAACTAGAGCGTAGCTTACTTCGTTTCAAAGTAATGGGCAATCAAAGTCCTGGAAAATAACATACAACCTACTTATTCCTAATATCAACAAATTAATAACCTGCTTTGATGTTATGGAAATCATTTTCCATAACTTTGATTGTCCATAACTTTGAAACGAAGCAAGATACTAAGCTCTAGTTTGCGCCATTCTGTTTCTCTTTTAATAAACCATTTTCAATGGCGTATTACTTGACCTACCTTTACATTGGCAATTGTTAACTCCCCTTACCCCCCTAAGGCCCCCAAAATCAGAGAGGGTCAGAAATGTAAAAAAATTAGTATTGTTATGCAACACAAGATTTTGTTAACACAGTTTTGTTAACTTGTTTTTAATAACAAAAATAATAAAAGGGGTTAAAGGGACTTTATGAACACTCTGTATTCTTGATTTTTTTCTTATTTTTTAGTGTAACCCATACTAAACACGAATTATGTGATCTGGCTGTCGAAAGCTGTCGGAAACTAGCCGCCAGACCATTTTATTACGTCACACATAACTCGGGATAAAATGTTTCTTGGTTCAAAATTTGAATGTTAATAAATGATTCTTTTCTATTCTTATCACATATTTATTATTTAAATTAAATGTCAGTATATACCGTATATATATTATCACACACACACACACACACACACACACACACATATATATATATATATATATACCCTTTTAAACGGTTAGTAGTATAAAAAAAACACCAAGTCCCCAATTTAAAGTTTGCTGTAAATCTTGTACTTTTAGAGATCTCAATGGTGGGCCAGTTAAAATGAGCACTCTGTATATTAGTAATCACACACACACATATATATATATATTGGTTATCACATAGATATTAGTTAACTATACCTTTTACATGTCAACTGTTTCATCCATTTACTTGCAGACTGAAGGATTTGCTCACAAGTAAAAGGTAAGCATTATTCATGTGTAATTAAGGAAATGGTTTTACTCCTAATCTTTGAATAATTCAAAATCTTTTACTTCTACCTTTACTTTAAAGTATTAGCTTCACTTTTATTCATAAGGCTCATTATTACGTTATTTCCCTGTAAACTCTAAATTCATGATCAAATGAAAGTCTCTGTTTTTCTACTCTAGATTACTAAATCTAGCCTTCAGTTACCAGAGTTAGAAAATCTATCAATCACCTATTTCTCTATGAATATGGACTGACCAATCCGACCTTTACCAGCTGACGCTTATTTGTGGGGTATGATGAAGGAAAACATCTAAAATGAGCCACTAACTGTAATAGATATGTACATTAGTTATGTAAATCAGATAAGAGCTACAAGAAATCACTATTGTAAATGTTCTACATTCTAGATACTGCAATATTGTAACTGATGAATAAAACAGTTCATAGTAGATACTCTAAGGCCCGCTTTACACTGTAAAATATTTTATAAAAGATGGTATCCATCTATTATAAACGATTTGAAGAGTGATTCTTTTATAAAAGATTTTGGACTTGTATTTCACTACTTTAAATATCTATGTCAAAGAAGGTGCTTTTCATTGTTGAACATAACTACAGAATTGTTTATTTTGACTTTTTTTAATTTGTTTAGTGACCAAATTAAAATGGATGATTAAGAATTCTATACTTGTGCTATCACTGAGTGCTATCACGTTATTATCACTTCTTTTGAAAGTCAAAAATTGGCTTCTAAGTCCATTTATTTTATTTTTTATGTCTTGAACTGTACAACCAGGTTTCACGATGTTTATAGAATCTGCAATATTTTGATAAAGTTATTGTCTATTTTTATAGAAATATTGAATTTGTCGCCACAGTGCTGTTCAACCTTTGTAAATCTATTTTTATCCTCTGCATGTTTTGTTCAAATTTTCATGTAATTCATATTCGGAAATTAACAGTTTTGTTGTATTTACATTCCAAGTGAATTTTTCTTTATTTAGCTCAATAACCTCAAATTCAGTACCTCATCAAATTTTTATAAAAGGTAATGTAAACCTGTTAAATTTTATAAAAGAAATATATTATAAAAGATGGCCCATTACACTATCAAAGATCTTTGTCAAAAAACTTTTGTAAAATATTTTACAGTGTAATACGGGCCTAAGCATGTAGAGTTCTTTTGAGAGCGCTGTAAAAAGATGTACAATAATAAAAGACACTTTAGTATATCTTATTATAAAAACGATGTCTAATCTAGTTCTTGCTCTCATTCATGCTCTAACTCTCTTTCCTTTACTATCTTCTCTCCCAGAAACAATATCACAATATATTTTCTTGTTTATGAATATAACGTAAGGTATATATTATATATGACCTACGTATAAATAAAATTGAAGTGCCTGTCTGTGATTTCAAAATATAAACTTTTTTCTAAGCTCATATGGTTATTAACACATTACCAAAACCTAAACACACATTTATACATTTTTTTTCTGTCTGTCTGTTTCTTTGGCCGGGCTAATCCCCGGAATAGTTGAACCGATTTTGACGAAACTTTCATTAACATTTAGAGGACTTTTCAGAGAATAGTTTAGGCTACTTTTTATTCCGATAATATTTAAAAGTCCTTTTAAAAAATGTAAAACTTATACACAAAATTAGGCATTTTGTGGACAAATGTTGGGGATATTGCGTGTCAATTTCTATCTATGTCTTACATTATGTAAAGGTCACAGCTACTCCCACCACCAAACATAGAGCCAAGTATCTCTGTTCTAATCAATCATCATTTCGGTAAAAATTACTATTAACAAATTTAAAAAGTGTAAAAATTATGAATAAAATTATGGATTTTGTGATTTGCATTGGCACACCATATGTCACCGCAAGGGTTGGCGAGCAAAGCGAGCAGGGATAAAGCCCCTAGTAAGTAAATATATTTAAATTATCTCGCAATATTATGGAACAAACCTAACTTTGAAAAAAGCAAGCCTACTTTTAAAAAGTATAGGTGCATAAACTACACTAACAAAACAATGATTTTTCGAAGATATACGTTTTATTGTTCAACAATGGTAACTCTTTTTACAAGTTAAATTACTTAAGTTTTAGTGTACGGTAACTGACAATATCACATGAAACAAGATAAAATATCAACGAAGTAAAAACTAATAGGTTAGTGAAATACTATACTTTTACAGGAATGTAAATGTATTCATTTCTTCTTGAGAATGCGTATAAGTGGAGCGGGGTTGTAAGCATAGATAGGAGCAGCGATTGGTTCCACATCTTGATACTGTAGTGTTGTTACAAATCCGTTGATCATCGGTTCAGCTTGTTGTTGCTGAAACTGGACTTGTTGCATTTGCTGTTGAATCTGGTTTTGTTGTTGATACTGGTTTTGCTGTTGGAACTGATTTTGTTGTTGAAATTGATTTTGTTGTTGAAACTGGTTTTGTTGTTGATACTGATTTTGTTGTTCGAAATTAATTTGTTGAAGTACCTGTTTCTCCGGTTGGTTTTGAAACTGTTGGAAGCTGTTGGAAGATTGTGGGATCCGGTTGCCTTGGAAACGTTGCGTCTTCAGCTTCAGAGGTCTCGGTTGTTGCTGGACCGGGGCGTAAACCTGCTTCTGTGGGTACTGATTTTGGAGAGGAGGACTGGAGTATCGGACTCGCTGGAGTTTGCCGCTAGGGAGCAGGACGTAGTACTGGCCGTTGTCCACACCTTGGAGGAGTCGCTGCGGTTGTGGTTCTCCTTCGCCGCCATCGCTGTAATCAGGGCCGGTCGGGACTTCCTGCAATACGAACGAATTAAATGTAAGAAGAATAATAGGTTGATTGTAAGAGGCGTAATATTAAAAACAATATTGTATAGCTCTGCCTTTAGTTTGAGTAGCTTTAAGAAATATGTATAGAGCTAGTGAAGACAAAAAATGTTATAAAAAGCTCTAAAAAGGAAAAAAATACGAGTTACTAAGAAACTAATCGAAGGACCTAAATTTTAAAACGAACAACTTACAAATTTGCATATCGAAAATAACATATTCATGTTTTGTTATACATAGGGTTTACTATTTGTTTTCTTTAATATTTTTTACGGACAAGAACCTGTTTTGGTGTTATAATAAAAATATCACTATCCAGAACTTTGACTGTCCATTACTTCGAAAGCAGTAATTCATTAAGCTATAGTTTGCGCCATTCTGCTTCTCTTTTAATAAGCTGTTCAATGGTGTATTATTACATGACCTAAAATATTTATTTATATTTGAAATTTTTAACCCCCTTACCCCCTAAGACCCCAAAATCATAGAGGGATAGATATGTTAAAAAAATTTCCTGTTATGCAACACAAAATGTATACAAAGTTTTGTTAACTTATTTTCAGTAACAAAAATAATAAAGGGTGTTAAAGGAACTTTATGAACACCCTGTATATTATATTACAGTAAAACAATAATGTAATTCTAAATGTCACGTGACCATTGAATTGCTTTCATTTCTTCCTGCCAAGTATGTTAAAGCTTTGACAGTTGTTCACCCTGGAGTATGATAATTATTTGCAGTTTTTTTTCAGAACTATGATAGCTTTTACCCTTTAGAGAAGGTAATTTCGTTGAAATTAAATGATGTAGATGTATTTGTAAAATCATTTGACTTTCTAAAGTTCAAGCTAACAAGGTTTTATAGATTTTTAATCAAGCATATTTACAAATATTCCTTAAGCTAAAGTTGAAAATAACTTTTACTCGAAAACAAAATTTTGGTACTTTTCTCGTTATTCCTCTGGACCCTTCAGTATGTATGTGTGATATTAAAATTGCAAATATAAATTCTTACAACCTTATCTTCATGTGCGAGATAGCCAACGACGTACGCAAGACGCATTAACCGTAATAAAACCGCCCGCGAGGCGTCAGAACTGCGTGCCGTGAGTCTACTGATAATGGCTTCATTAGTATCTATTAAGGATCGTCTTAATGCGTTTAAATTGTTACCTGTATGACTTCACCTTTGAGGTTATGTAAGGCGTTATACCACCGCATTGATGTAGGCATATGTTGCTTCATGCTTGGAGTGTATATTTAACTTGCATACAAAGAACAGTAAAATAAACTATTGTAATAACTTAGTAGCCTATTAGAGACAATGTATGAAAACAATGCTAAGTTGGAACAAATACAAACTTCAAGCCTAAATAAATAGGTAGAATTTGATGACCCCAAAGAAGACCGGGCTTTCAGTTGATTTGTACAATATTCTGAAATAGTATTTTTATTAGGGACGTTTACTGGAAAGTGTAAAACTTACGAAAGACTGTTACAATTTATAAACGGTTGAAGCAATTACTTTATTTCCCATTAATGTATGTGTAGCCATAACCGATTGATATTAATCATCTCATATAAAAGCGAGTGTAAGTTTGTACGTACATACATACGTGAGTAACATAGTATAACAGCTGATTGCACCCATCACCTGTAATACTTAAACAAACCCAGTGTTGGTTATATTTTGAGGTTATGTTTACAACTTCAATCATTACAATTTTTTTCGAAGTAGATTTTTTTTAAAGAACTTATGTATTCTATAATACGTTATAAGATTTGTTTTGAGGTTATAAACTGTATATACCTTTTATCATCAACATATTCGTTTATACAAATATAAAGAAGAGATACCTATTCGTTTATTAACTTCGGAAACATTCGTACATCTTCGTATAACATATAAACATATTTCATTATTAATTTCATCACTATATTATAATAACTTCTAAATCATTTAATATATCAAAATGAAATAAAAAGCAATTAAAAGATAACTTTTTGTCTTTCTTTAATTACGAATATAAATACAAATTATTAAAAAATAGGCCTACAGTTTTATAATTCATATAATTGTACACATTTACCGAGTTAAAAATCCCCGTCAGCATAGTTAGGTAGGTCTAGATAAATAAAGTATGTTGTTTTTAAATAGTATGTTTTTAAATGATTTATTTCTGATGTGTATCTAATTAATGTGCCTGTGATTTTTCACGGGGGCCTGCTAGTAAATATATTAAATATGTTACTTGCCTTAGAAGTCTTTAAAATTGTCAAAAACTGACATCTGTTTGGCCTATTTATCAGGCATCATCAGAACTTAAAACACTTTTCACATTACGTTAAAATTTTATTAAGTGTTCTAAATGTTCGTTTTATGTATTTGTGAAATGTGTTTTTATAAACTATGTTTGTAACAGTGTAATATGAAAAGTGTTTTAAGTTTGATAAATAGGCGAAATAGCTGTAAACTATTGACAATTTTAAAGATTGCTAAGACAAGTAATAGATTAAATAAGTTATATATTAATAGCAATGGCTATACATACATTAATAAATATGGGTTGTTGAAGAGAATAAGTGAGGGAAATATAGATGAATTTTCTTTATTTTATGGCGAAGTTAGAACTTAGCAGAACCTCTATCCAACTGAGATGGAAGGGGGAGGAGAACTACGTCTCAAATAGCGAAGGCCAGGAAAGTTGATTTAAAGCGAGTCGGTTCTAGTGCAATATAAACTATTTGAGGAGGCAGTGCGGACACGTACCGTGTTGAAATAGAAGCCGTGGGTTCGTGCCGTATTAGCATGCGAGGAGCGTGCGAGACGCTCGGGGAATACTGAGCTAGCGTGTCGCACTTTCTCCAGCTGGACATGGTTCCAATGCTAATGTAAATTATAAAGTTTATGAGTCATAATGGAAATTATATTTTTGTACTCTATTAAAATTCTGATAACATATTCTATAGACCACCAACAAGCAGCCGGCAATAGTTCACTGCCAACACGTTCACTGCTTCGCAAATTTCGTATGTAATAAGCAAGGAGCTGACCTTTTATTTTTTATATCTATAGCCTAAATCAGTAGAAATTACTTTATTTTTTATTTTTGAAAATTCTACGTAAGAATCACTAATATTTTTAAAGCGGACGCACATGTGCGTCCATAGCACATAGGCTTAAAATTGGCGTGCGAAGCACGCAATGCTTCGAGTATTGAAAACTCTACCATAGGCGGTTTGCGTGCGAAGCACGCAATGCACTGTGTATTGAAATACTCCCAATATTTGGGTTGGCGTGCAAAGCACGCAGTGTATTTTGTATTGAACTGTGCGTCGACCGCTTCTCATAGTGGTCAGTGTCAAGCTCACATGTGCTTCCTTAGCAGTGAACTTGTTAATGAATAACATAACAAAAGGAATCGTTCATGGGTTGAACAGTTGCGAGTGAGAAATGTAACGAAAAAGAACCGAATTCAATTAAGTTATGAACCGTCATATGATTTTTAATTTGCTTGGTTCTAGCTTAGGCAACAATATATTGTTTTAGTCAACGTAAAATCATCTCTACCAAGAAAAGGTTGATAAATATATTTTTGATTTAAAATCCTTACCTTATGCCAGTTACACCAATGAAGATTGCGATTTTGACAAAATGGTAGTAGTTATTTATATGTTATTAAAATGCATTACTCTTTCAAGTATCCAGTATAAAATCTCCTGGCATTAACTTTATATCCTATGTGAGTGCAGACACAACTGTACAAATTGACTAAACTTTAACCGTGAAATTGATAAACCTGTGAGAATGGCAACTATTCATGTAGAGTGAGTTTCTGACTGAGGAATTCAAACGTCTTGAGTGAGTTTCGTGTACCAACGAATGACATAAATATTTACGAAACCACGCTATAACTTTGGAAGGAAATTAGATATTTACCTCAGATATGAAACGGATTGAATTTGTATTTGAACTTTATTAACAAGTTGATGAAAAGCAGAGAGATAACTTTATTTATTACCTTGGGGTTCTGCCACTGCTCGCTTCGCTCGCCAATCCCTGCGGTGGCATACGGCGATGACAATGCAAACCATAAAATCCCTAATTTTGTTCATAATTTTTACATTCATTCAATTTTTTTATAAGAGTTTTTACGGAAATTATGATTGATTAGGACAGAGGCACTTGGATCTAAGTTGGGTAGTGGGAGTAGCTGTGACCTGTATATATTGTAAGACATAGATCGAAATAGACAAGCAATATCCCCAACATTTGACCAAAAAATCCCTAATTTTGTGTCGTAATTTTTACATTTTTTCAATTTTTAAACAGGAATTTTAAATATTTTCGCAAGAAAAAGTAGCCTATAATATTCTCTGAAAAGTCCTCTACTTGTTAATGAAAGTTTCGTCAAAATCGGTTCAGCCATTCCGGAGATTAGCCCAGCCAAACAAACAGACAGACAGACAAAAATGTATAAATGTGTGTTTAGGTTTTGGTAATGTGTGAATAACCATATGAGATTAGAAACTACCGGGCTTATATTTTGAAATAACAGACACTTCAATTTGATTTATATATGTATAGATTACGGCCGTTTAAAATGTTTAATTCCAATTATCTCGATACCGTTATACATATATAAATATATATATAAATGTTGCAATAAAATCAACATTGTTGTTTTTTTATAGCAAACAAAACAGCTTTATTTTTCTCAATTTTATTAATAACCGAATTATTGACAAATACCATCATTTCTTGGGAGTTGACTACAACACCGAAAGTAGCCTAGAAGCACATTTTTTTTTATAATACTATAGATTTAAATAAATAATAATCAGAATTCATTAAAATGCATGTATGGCTCCTCAAGCCAAAATGGTGATTGTCTTTTTATGTTTCTATTATTTTTTTAAATAACTTGATTACATTTTGAGATACAGACAAAATTAAAAGTATCATTTTAAAATAAAAAAGGTCGAATTTGTCTTTTGTTATATCTTTGTAATTCACCGGTTTTCGAGATCTTTGGGTACATAAAAAGTTATGAGTTTGTTTTTGTAAAAGCTTGTGATATGTTACACACAAAATACGCGTGGCAAACATAAAGTCAATATCTAATTTATTTCCATAATTTTAGCTTTTTTTTCTTAAATATTCAAAATTAAGAATTGTCTGGAATTCTTTTTTTTTTTTAATCTCTAGATATACTAAATCTGGTCCAGATGTTTGAAGCCTTATTTAAGAATCATTTTGTACACATAACTGATTTACTTAAACAGTATTTTTTACATTTAAAGAAGTCAAATTGAAATTTTTAGAATTTTTATTTAGTCTTATTTGATGATTTTAAGATCAGCAACTTCCCTAAAATCTGGGCGAAATTAAAAATTAATTTCTTAAATCGCCATTTAAAAAAATTGTTTTATGATCCAACGTAAAACTTTAAGACTTTTTATTCTTAGGTGTTCTTTTAACACAATATTGGTTTAGGAATTTAAAATTTAAAATATTCGACGTTTGAAACATTTCAACCCGAATAAATTAAAAATCCATGGTCTAGGAAGTGTGAATAGCATTTCGGGTCTAATCTAATCTAAAAATAAGTACATGACTTGTGGGAAATTATAAAAATAAAGCTAGAGATTAAATTTCTCATAAGCTTTCTCATTTTTTCATAAGAAGTTTGTTGGCCGCCTTGTTGGAAACATGACTGATGGTATCAACCTTTATAAACCATCAAATAATACAAAGTAAAAAGTACCAGGGAGATTTAAAAAGTACAAATTAAATTTGTGTATACTTCTATAGGCGCACCGCGTCCAAAAAAATTTTATACATGTGTGTATAGCAGAGTATATAGTTTTCTTGTTGCCGAGGGGAATCGGATTTTACCGTCACGCGTTTCACCATGCATTTTGTGAACACTCCTAAAGTGAAACGCTCCTAATGTGAAACGCTTCTAAAGTGAAACGCTCTATTCCATCTGTTGGAAAAAAAATTTGGTCTTGCTGAGATTCGAACCGGCAGAGTCCATCACCATAGACTATCGCCTTAGCTGGTTAGGCCACAATCGCATTGCTAATGTAGTAAATTTGAGTTGGGTATATAAGTGTAACAGATTGTCCTACGTCATAGGCTTAATCTGTTAACGTTAAGGGTCTGCTCCAGTAAAAATAAAATGGATTTTTATCCCATAAGAGCAATGTTAAATTTCATACCATTTATTTCGTTTACTTTTTGTCATAAAATTGTTTGCAAGGTCTCATTTTAAGCACAGTCACAATACGCATCCTTCTTGCAATTTACATTTTTTTAAATTTCTTTCATTTGTCAAGTAACTGACATTTAGTAAGTACAAAGTTTGAATTTTTTTCCTATCACAATAAAAAATTAATAATGAAAAATAATTTGCAAGTAGGATCCGAAATTTTATAAAGAATATTCAGTTTTTTTTTTCAACACTCAATTACAAAAGATAGACTTATAAAATGGTATGAAATGAGGCAATGTCAAAGCGTTCAGATGCAAGAAATTGCACTGGTTAGATAGGGATACAGTGATACCGGAAGTGCGTTTCCTGTTGGTTTCTCGTTTACTGGAGCAGACCCTTAATACAATGTATAGTTTAATTAGTAATACCTCTGAAGTGGACATTGTGCTTCCTCGTGTCGTAAGTTGTGTTAAAAAATAAACATTGTGCTTCCTCATTTTGTAAGTTGTGTCAATTAAAAGTTTACACTTCTCCCGTGTGTTCTTAGCACACAATTACATACACAAAATTAAATGTTTCTTATAAAAGTAAAACACCGAACACACTTATATCAACCGGCATGTATATAATGTACTTCAATGCTTCTGCTAAGAAAAAAAAAAGAAAGAATATTCTTTGACGTTTAAAACTAACCTCCGGCTGTTCCTGTGCTGGCTGTTCAGGCGCAGTAGGAATTGTTTCAGTGGACGGTTCAGGAGCGGGAGCTGCGGATTCTGGGGGCCCGTACTCCGACGGAGGAGGTCCGTATTCTGACGGAGGTGGTCCGTATGTTGCAGGAGGAGGTCCGTATGTCGCGGGAGGCGGCCCGTATACCTGCTTAGCTTTCTGTCGCGGAGGTAATTCTAAGCGTTGGCCTGCTGGTTTCCATCCTGAAGGTGGGTACGGTCCCGAGGGTGCTTCAGCAAATGCGGAGACGGCAACTGACAGGAGAGCGGCAGAGATGAGTAAATACTGAAAAGCAAGGATAAAATAAGTGCAGTGGCAGCAATTTTTGTTCTTAAATGATTTTGCTTTATGACGGATAGACTAACGAAGACGGGGAGCAGTCTACTGTCTTAAGAATTAATTAAGAAATTAATTATAGAATTAGTAAAGAATTGCTGTCTTCTGGGTCCTAGAACTAAATAAATAAAATAGTTCATTTAAAAATAGAACCAATGACAATATTGTTAAAATTTTATAAAAATAGGAAGCCTAAGCTATTCTATCGACTCTTTTTAATGAATCATACATTGTGATACAATTAATTGCATTCGTGTATGATTAAAATATTGTTCTTGAAGATTTATTCGGTACCAAATTAATTATATACAATGTTGATACAAAATTATATTTAGTTGACAAATAAATATTATTTGGCATATACAAAAAATTCAGAATAGTTTTTTTTTTTCATTTAGTCATTAATACAAAGAATTGTAAAATATGTAGGCCTACATATTTTCGTATCCACGAAGGATCATCTAGTTTCCTATAAGCTTTTATTTGCAACGAACCACAATAAATAAAAACGACTAGGGGAAATCCCTGCGTGATCCGCACGCCAACCCTGTTGCAACCTTCTATACACATAATTATGTTATCTTTTCTTTATAATAAAGGCGTAGGATTAATAATAACCCCAAAGCTAAGATAGGAAATAATGTTAAATGTTCAAATCAAATTATTTCGTATATTTTATAACAGCAGTTATAATAAATGTTAAAAGAACCAGCAAGGCTCAGGTCTACACTTTAATAAAAACCAAACCTAAAAGTTAGAAATACAAATAATTGCTTCAAAGTTTGAAATCAGCTGTTAATGGAAATATTGGAGCAAACAGCTGTTTTATCTGTTATTTTATTCAGTTGGTTGCTATTGTAATACATGCGTTGGTGCATCAATCTAGGCCTAATCAAAGATTTTTTCGAGTAAATGTACAAATATTGAAGTAGACAATGTTTTTATCAAAATGAATCATAGCCTATGTTACTCAGGGATAGTGTAGCTTGTTATTAGTAAAACTATTTTTTCAATCGGTTCAGTAGTTCTAGAGGTTACCCCCTACATACAAACAAACAAACAAATTGTATCTCTTTATAATATTAGTTCAGATATACATGTTTATGTGAGGGCGTGAGTGTATTTCCATTAGATGCACACTTAACATAAATAAAACAATAAATTAACAACTAACTACTCTTAAGTTACCTTCATAATGAGACAGTTGTAATGACACAGGCCAAGAAGTCAACTGATGTCTCCACTAGATAACTGGTGCTTTAAATACTTGGACTACCGCAGTAGACACCACGTTCGATAGTTTAACATTGACCCTTATTAGATTACATCAAAGTTTAGGCTATTGTAAGTCTAAACCTGCCAATGTGACTGACGTGATGGCCATTTATGTGACTACCGAATTATGACATAGAGTCCGCTTGGGCCCTGCATACGGATCGACTTTAAAGTGCAAAGAAAGTTGTTTGAATAACACATTTGCATTCAGAAGTATTTTGTCATGAGTTCGTGGAAAAAGAACCGACACACCATGGGGCTATAATATTTAGTTTCATATCAAATTGTAAAACATGTGGGATTTTAATTACAGTACTCTATTATCTTCCACGAAAATCTATAGATTTTATTTCAGCTCATACTTTTTTTCAAGTTATTAAAAACTTCTGCCCTTAAACCCCTGACAAGGCGATGCCAATGCAAACCACAAAATCCCTAATTTTGTTCATATTTTTTTGCATTTTTTTCAAATTTTCGTTAGGAAATTTTACAGAAATGATGATTGGTTATGACAGAAGCACTTGGATCTAAGCTGTGTGGTGGGGGTGACCTGCACATAATGTTAGACATAAATCGAAACAGTCACGCATATCCCCAACATTGTCCACAAAATCGCTAATTTTGTCCATCATTTTTATATTTTTTCAATTGTTTACCATGAATTTGAAATATCTTCTGAATAAAAAGCGGCATAGAAAAACATTCTCTGATAAGTCCTCTACATGTTAATGAAAGTTTCGTCAAAATCGGTTCAGCCATTTCGGAGATTAGCCCGGACAAACAAACAAACAGACAGACAGACAGACAAAAATTTATAAATGTGTGTTTTAGGTTTTGGTAATGTGTGATTATTCATATGAGCTTAGAAAAAAACTTATATTTTGAAAACACAAAAAGACACAATTTGATTTATATGTGTTGACATGGGCGGATCCAGCCGGTTTTCAACGAGGGTGCTGTCTCCTATCCTATGTAGAATAATCTTTTGGAATACAGTACTTGAAAACGTCTTTTTAGATTATTTCACGAGCACTATTTCCCATTTTGAATAGGAATTAAGGATTATATGCTTTACTCAAAAAAATTTTTACTATAACAAATTGTAGAGAATTAACTGTAGTATTGAACTGTATACTTGAAAATTTTAAGTAGATTTATTCTAAAAACTTATTTCACTAAAAATTACAACAAATAATTTCATGTTATTTAATGCTATTGCGTGATATTCTTTTCATGAAATTTCTTTGCAAGTGTTTTGGTAGAAAGGTTGGATTTTAGCACAAACGTAAATTTTCAGATTCATTATTAGTTATACTCAAGCAATGGATTCATATTTAATAAATATATAATCTGTCAGCGACTAGCCTTTTGAGTTTCAAAACGAAAAAAGTACAAACACAGCAAAGATTGTGTACAGTGTACAAATTATTTTAATTTTTGTTTTTACATTTTGAGTAGTTTTTGTGCGGGGTTTTGGTATATTCTTGAATGTGTGTTTTTCAAAGTGTAAATGGGTTTATATTATATTTAACTGCTTTACGTTTCTTCTACATACGTTCATGTTCATTTCTCTTATATTTAAAATATTTTATTTTTGTTCAATACTGGTGGACATCATTAAGATTCACTTTGTATTGTCTCTGTCCATGTCTCTGAAGAGGAATGTCTACCCATAATTATATTTAGTTTCCATGGTTTAATTTTACTGTTATTTTTTAGAAATAATCATCATCATTATTATTATTATTACAAACCGATATTATTTTTTCAATGCAATTTGATCTACTTCTATTGTTGCGTTTCTCTTTTTTTCAAAGTATTTAACCAACTCTTATTTGTTACAAGAGTTCAAAAGGAAGAGAGTTTGGGAGTATTTAATATTTTTGAGTTACAGCTATTTTGAATTTTCATAATTGATTTCGAGTGGTTCAAAAACATATCGTCTTGTGACATATCATTTGAAAACTTATTTAACTCTGAATCCGAAAAGAATAATAATTAATATTAAAACAAAAATAGTACAGCAAAATGAGGCAAAATCGGAAAACACGATTTTGTTGTTTTTTTGCCGCCGTTTTTAAACGGTTAAAGATATGGATGTGCAAGTATCACGGTTGGTTTTTTCTTGAAATTCTACATCGAAATGATGTATAGCGTGACCACCTTCATATTTAAAAAAACAAAGTTACATTCAAAATAACGGATCCAAAATGGCGGATAAATTTTTTGAAATCTTAATAAAATAGTATTTTTACATAGAGTAGGTACCTCAATCACATATAACTTAAAATTTTCCTTATAAACGAAATATTAAACCATTTCAAGACTTAATTGTCACCCTGTATAAAACTCTGAGCATGTTCTAAGTTGTTGTAGTTGTTTCCCCCTGATTAAACTTTTCTTGCCATGGATATTTTTATAAATAAATACAGTATGTTATAAAACGTCTAATTATAAAGTGTACGTAGAATTTAAATGCGTACAGTATGCTAAGAATTTTACAATAAAATTGTGCTACCTAGATTAGACAAGAAGCACAAATAAAGCTATTTAAGCTGACACATCGACGGCCTATAAAATATATTAAACTTAGGGGAAACCCCTGCTTGCTCCGCACGACAACCCCGTTGGAACATTCTAACAACATAACCATGCTGTGTTTTCTTTATAATAATAGTGTAGGATTAATAATAACTTCAAAGCTAAAATGGTAAATAATGTAAAATGTTCAAATCAAATTATTTCGTTTATTTTATAACAGCAATTATAATAAAGGTTAAAAGAATCAGCAAGGCTCAGGTCTACACTTTAATAAAAATCTAACCTAAAAGTTAGAAATACAAATAATTGCTTCAAAGTTTGAAATCAACTGTTAATGGAAATATTAGAGCAAACAGCTGTTTTGTCTGTTATTTTATTCAATTGGTTGCTATGGTAATTCATGTGTTGATTCATCAGTTTAACCTAAGATTGTTCGGCTAAATTTACAAATATTGAAAAGAAAAATGTTTTTATCAAAATGAATTATAGCCTATGTTGCTCAGGGATAGTGTAGCTGGTTATTAGTAAAACTGTTTTTCAATCGGTTCAGTAGTTCAAGAGATTACCTCCTACATACAAACAAACAAATTTTACCTCTTTATAATATTAGTATAGATACAATTTGTACAAAAAGTGAATTAAAGTTCGATTGTCAGATTCTAAGAAATGTGAGTGACAAGGTTTTGTAGGACGGGCTGAAAGAATTAAAACAAATTTCAAACCATGAGAAATCTCAAACAACAAAGAAATGTTCCTAAACGTCATAAAGCTTAGTCAGTTGTCTATCAAGATTATTAAAATACATTGTTTTGAAATGTATGACCTGTACATTGCTGGAGCGGCAAACCCAAATGGTTAAAAATATCTTTATGGCGAACTAATTATGAAAATATCTCTTCAAAGTATCTAATTGATCAATTAACGTCTTAAGTTCTTAAGAAACGTTTTGAAGGCTACATTAAGCTAAAACCTGCATTAGTGAGAGTGAGTTTGGCCATCATCAGACCGACCTCTAACCTCAACTGAATGACAAGAGGTGGTAAAACAAACAGAAGGGTACAATAATAAGAAAATGTACTGCTAGGCGTTCCTTCATTCATATCAAGTGCTGAACAAACACATCTCTTACTTCTTATAGACAATCCAAAGTCCACTTGATGAGTTTATTTAGCATGTGTGAAAAGTGTAGCCAATGTAGTCTTCAAGGTCGAAGATTTGTTTTTGTAAATACTGTTTGCAATAAAGTGCAGCAAAGTAATTCGAAGATATCGTGCAGCATATTGTGTAGTTTAATTTTTAAGATTTTGAAACGGGTTTAATTGAGAATACGAATGTGTTTACTTAAAAAATTATACTTTTTTTGTAGGCTTATCGGTTTTGTCCGCCATATCTGAATAATAATGTATAACAATAATTAAAACGTTCTAATAGTAATGACAACAACAATAAACAATAACTAACGACACAATTGCAAATTTAAAGGCTATGCTAACTGTGTATTATTCAACATAATTAGCTACAGTATTTAATTCTATGTCTCTTTTTCGACATATCCAACAAAGTCGCACTTTACCCTGTTTTATAGTTTATGCAATTTTTCGGTCATACAATTTTTGAATCCTTTTAAATAGAAAACGAAGCTAGTTATCGAAAAAAAACTTTCACCACAGTTGTACTTGTCAAATTTTACATGAATATCATGTCATTTCTGTTAAATAAAATACAGTTTTATTCAATATATTACCTGACAGAACCCCATTAAAATTTCGAATTTTTTGAAAACCTTTCTTAGTTAGCACCTATTATAGCCCTAGAAGAAGCTACATACCAAATTTCGTTCCAATTCGTTTGGTAGTTTGGGAGAAATCGTGATTTAGTAACTTTGACCCCCCCCAAGCCCCCCTAAGATTTCGAATTTTTTGAAACCCTTTCATATGGCCATAGAGGAAGCTACATACCAAATTTTGTTCCAATCCGTTCAGTAGTTTTTGAGATTTCGTGATGAGTCAGTGAGTGAGTGGTATTTTGCTTTTAAATATATAGATAAGAAAAAGCACACAAATTTCACACCTACGTAAAAGCAAATTTTTGAACTATGTAGATTCACATTTGTTTTGGCCTCCAAGTAACTCTCCGTAATGCAATATACAGCAGTTTACATACTTAAAAATCCTGAAGTATAAAATACATTGCTTAAGCACATTCGGCAATCCGAATTCATAATTAATCATGGTACTCCTATGAATAAACAAAAATATAATAAAATTAATCTGTGACAAAAATGGTCGGATAAAATATGTTTTATTGTTATCCATTGTTTTGTATGGTTTATTAGTTTTTACAAAGGAGTTATAATGGTAGTGAAAACATTAAAAATTAGTTAAACTAAATTCAATTTATTTATTGTTGCTTGACATTAGGCAAAGTATGAAATAAAATTAAAATAGTTACAACATTGTCCAACAATGAATGAGTTTTAGTACAAGTGAGTTTTAGTAAAATAACTACACAATTTATAAAATAAAATAAACTAAAAATAATTAAACTTTATATGATAAATCTGGGCTTTGTCATGGTCAGCCTTCTATATATTTATTGTAAAAAAATAACCGCTCCATTTATTTCCTGACACCATTATTCATTTAATAAATAAGCGTTAAATGAACTGTATCAAGCAAAGACCAAATTGTGTAAAAGCCGCTAAGTAATGCTTCAGCCTAATTTATAGCAGACAACCATAACAATATTAGCTGCATGCCTACATACTTCAAACGTACATTTTAAACTGATTTTTTATACGCAGGAATATAACAAGAGTAATAATAGCTCGCCATATTCCTGTATACCATTTGCGTAATATAACGAGGAGTTGTAATTGAGTGGTATTATCTAGCTTTTTTGTTTCAATTAACTTACCTTCCGAACATCGAGTTAACAGAGAACCAATAGACGGCCAGATTTTATGAAAATAAATATCAAGTGATTCTTTTTACAAATAACTGCATTATGTTTCACTCTGATTTGTTCAAAGAGGCTAAAGAATGAGAAATAATCACTAAGAAGTGGTTTTAAATGTACTATTTAAATTACTATCATTAAAGAGTGTTTTAAAAACAGGATTTACTATCATTTTATTCAACGAAGTAGATGAAGATGAATAATTATAAATAGTTTGAAATAAATTTTAATTACCAGTCCCTGTAAGTAGGCAGTTTACAATTTGGTCAAATTTAATCATGACCCGAAAAAGTCGGATCAAGTACAAACATAAAACTTAATCTCAATTACTAGATTATAAAGCGGAAAAGTTTGTATCCTTGTTCAGATTTATATAAAACTATTTATACTTTAATGTAGGGTTCACCGATGTGTTAAGGCCATTTCACACCGCGGTCACACTAAGTCACGTGACAGATTTTTCAAAAAATCTGTTTCCATAATTTCAAATCTAAACAGAACCCCACAGACACTACATACGCTGTCAGATTTCTTTCTTTCTATATGTTTTTTTGGGGTGCTGAATCCGAATCTGAGGTTTGCCTACAAAATTTCGTGACGCATCATTGAAAAAAATGCAAAAACATGTAAAAAATCATGAGTTTTGGTAGTTTTAACTCGAAAAATATCAACTTTTCGTAAAATACCTTCCTATTAAAAAAGAATTTACATAAAATGTTCTACAAATTTCATTCCATAAGTTATTTTCTCCGACGAACCGTTCGGGCTCAAGCGCCAGTTGAAAATTGGCGTATTTCGGCTGTCTCCGCAAAAACCCACGTTTCCACTCCAAACCTCTAATTTATTATTAAAGGCTGTCATTTAGTGAATTCCTCCTACTTTTAAGCTGAATACAATGTGGTTTCAATTATTATGTCATCTAAAGTAGGGTAGGTAATAAAACAATATATAATATAAACTAAAATACAAATTTAATAAATCACGTTTTTAAAACATACTAAATCTGTATAAATCTGCATGGCTAGGGGAAATTATTGTATACTTTTAAAAACTTGTCAGTTTTAAAAACTTTGTATATTAAATTATTTTAAATTCAATAATATTTTATGCTTTTTAGTCTTCAGTTGGGAGTTATATTTAAAGTATCAAATCTCTAGCTCATTGAGAACTTAGTTTAAAATCGAATAGACAAATAAACAGACAGACAGACAGACAAGAATGCGAGTAATTAAAACGTGGAAATAAAACCACATTATATTAAATTTTTTTGCTTGCAAATATAATTCCGTCTTTATCGTCTTTTGATTTTACTTATTAACTCCCGGCCTCCCCAAATGATTTTATAACTGCTCGTCTGGTTTAAAAGCCCCTTCTTTCCATTCGATTCCTTCACACACGAGTCAAGGCCAAGTAATTGTACAAGGCGTTTGCACCGACCGAACATTCGGACTTGAAAGATGCAAAATATGTCATCGACGGAGGGTTTTTGTTACAACGGGTCAAATAGCACTACTCCCAGACGTATTCAAAAATGTGCTGCAACTATGTATCATATGTGAAGGCAAACTACAAATCAAATGCCGTAGACATTTTCGATGGCTACCGTGATAAAGATTGTGAAAGCAACAAACGACTAGAACGATTGAGAAGAGCGCAAAGAAAACAATCTGGTGCAATATCGTTTACAAAATCGATGGTGCCCTCTGTCTCGCTGGAGAGTTTCCTTGCAAACTTCAAAAACAAGAGCCGGTTGATATTTATGCTAATGGATAAATGTTATGACCCAAAAGTTGATTCACAGCAAGCTGTGGAGGACGATGTTATCCTAATTAAGTATCACAACTGCTCTTTTGTTGGCCCCGTCAAATAAACATGTGGCAGTGGTGGGGCAAGATGTAGACCTTTTGGTGATTTTGATTGACCTGTGTAGCCCTGATATAAAGAATGTTTTCTTTTTTAAACCGGGAAGAGGTAAAGTTCTTTTTAAAATACTCTACAATCCTCATCTTACCGCCGAAAAAACCCAATCAGACCATATATTGTTCCTGCACGCGATGAGTGGTTGTGACACCACTTCTGCTTTATTTAATCAGGGGAAACTGAAATTTTTCAAAAGTCCTGCAGAAGAACGATAACTTGCAACCAGTCATTGGTGCTTTCAAAGACCCTCATGCACACCAGGACGAGATTGCCGAAGCTGGAAACGTGTTTCTCAAGGCTCTCTCTAGGAAAAGACATAAGACTAGCCTGAACGATTTGAGATACAGACAATAGGTATCTTCATAATACAAAAATAAAACCAACATCGCCTCACTACCTCCCACTGAAGATGCAGCACGACAAAATTCATCGAGAGTTTACTTTCAAGTGCAGCAGTGGTAATCAGGTCAAACCACACTCGACGAGCAACAAAGAGACTCGAACTAGTAGGGGTGGAAAAAATACGGAATGGTCTCGTGTCAGTGCCAACCACTTTAAACCCTGCACCGGACTCAATACTACAACACATTTCTTGTAAATGTAAAAAAGGCTGCCAACGCAATTGTGGATGTAGGAAGGCAGGCCTCCATTGCTCCCCGATCTGCACAACTTGCGAAGCGCTATATGTGAAAACGTTGAGACCTCGGAAGACAGCATTGACATGGACGACGAAGAGGCAGAAAAAATACCCTAGGACTAATCCATGTTTTTAATGTGTTTTTTGAAAAAGTATTTTAATGTGTTTCGTGACGTGTTTTTGTGATTTTTGTTTTCTGTATTAACTTAAATGTTTTGACGACCTCATGAAGGGAATTATTTTTATTTATTTCTATGATCTGAAGATGGGTACATAGATAACCTGAAACCGCGGTAGTCACAAAGTGATTTTAGGATTGGATAAGACAAAAAAGCAGGTGTTGTACCTATTAATTTATTGATAAAATTTTCCAATCCGTGGGCTACATGTTGAAAAAAAAATACACTTACACGATGTGGAAGGTATGTCGAATCTTCCAATATATTTCGTAATAATTAATTTAAATTGTGAACTAAGCAGTTTATTGGTTTACGGATAGTTTATTCATTCTTTCCATAAATTATTTTTTGATAAAGAATGAATGCATTCTTCAGAACGCAGTATAGAATACGTGGTTCTGGTAAAAAGAAATATTAGTTACTTCATCTACTTATAATTACAATGAATTCTTAAACCTAAGTACATTAGTAAGAAAACAATAAAAAAAATTAACAAAATATAAAAGCATTTTACTAGACTGGTTACAAATAAATTAAACTATTTTAAATTTATGTTATTGTATTGTTTTCCCAACTCAACTGGGATAAACATGGTAAATAAAAGATAAATTATTTTAAAAAATAATACCCCGAACGGCTTATAATAATTTGTAATAATTTTTCAAGATTTTCATTGTAATTTCAACTTTGTGTAACTAAATTTGTAAAATTTCGGACTTCATTTAACTTGAACATTTTTATATTTAATTTTTGAAAAAAATGATTTGTACCTTTACATATACGATCTAAATAAGGCATATGCAGAGAACAGGAAGGAATTCACTAATTTACAACGTTTAATATGTTAAATGACAGTTTTGGAGTGGAAAATGTGGGGTTTTTGGGGACACAGTCGAAATACGCCAATTTTCAATTAGCGCTTGAGCCTGAACGGTTTGTCGGAGAAAATTACTTATGGAATGAAATTTGTAGTAAATTGGATGTACATTCTTTTTTAATAGGAAGGTTATTTACGAAAAGTTGATATTTTTCGAGTTAAAAGCAAAACCGCAAAAACTCATGATTTTTTACATGTTTTTGCATTTTTTTCAATGATGCGTCACGAAATTTTGTAGGCAAACCTCAGATTCGGATTCAGCACCCCAAAAAACATGTAGAAAGGAAGAAATCAAAACTACCCCAAAACTTTCTTGCGAAAAACACAATTTGACCAGACTGGATGTGACGGACGCCGGTGTGAAACGGCCTTTTTAAGCATGCCTTTCCGAGTAGCATGGGCAAACTTTCATCGCCTGTATCTAAATGGGGCTGAGATTTAATGAAAACTATTTTTGAATGGCCCAGCATTTGCTTACCCGATAGTCTCAAACAAAAAGCGGAAGAAATGACGGCAATGAAAAGATCAACACAAATTTAGCGAGGACATATTTTCCTATTAATGTTATTTTTTCAAATAACCGTTTGTGTTTACTTCGGGAACACCAGAGCGTCTTTTAAGATTGGATTTTATACATCAAATATATTTATTTGTAAAACATATTTGTATTTGTAAAGTGTAATAAATAAGTGTGCGTGTAATGAAGCAGATTTATGAGAACGTATAATGTGTATACTTACGATTGTAGACATATAAAAATCATTTTGATTTTTAACTCAAATCTAAGACTAATTTTACTAAAGAGTTAGTTGGCAATTTAGTAACAAAACACCTATCTTAAATATTCTTCTGTTTTTCATTCGTCAATATTTTTATTTTAATTTATATAAATGTACAGTATAATATAAGACTGAAATAATTATTTCATACATACATTTTAAAGATAGGACATTGATGATGTTGGAAAAAGTTGATGGTAAATTTTCAAAGTTTTAAATGGGTCAATGACAATTTCAACCTAACTCATTAGTCTATGACAATGCAATTGTTTACTCAGAGGAATGTGCCTAACGAGTAAATCGAGGTCGTCTACAAACTTTGTAAGATTTGTCTTTCGAATAAACGTCTGTCGGTATATCAAAGTGTCGAGATTTTACTTTTAACATTTATGTTGAAGCGTAATGACTGTATTAATAAACAATAATTTGATATATGATATTAAGGTTTCGGACCATCACCGCAAAATATCTCTCTGCTCCATAGTCTACAGCAGGACTAAAATATTAATCTCAGAACCAATTTTTCACATTTTGATAGTTTATTGTTTAAAACGAGGTAAGCAATTAAGATAGCAAAACTGTGGATAAATTAATTCGTTTCAAATCTTTAAATCGAGCTTTCAAAGTGGGTCCCCGAAAGTACTTACAAATAACTGGTAATGAGATTGTAGTGTGTTCCATACTATTTTAATAAAAAGGTTTGATTAAATGTGTTCTATATTTTTGAAAATACTCAGAATACGTCCAGGAACAGTATATTTTAAAGCTTTCAACCGTTTATAAGTAAATATATATATATAAATTGTTACTATTTATTTTTAATTTTAATTTATGACCTGTATTGCATTTTAATTACCATTTTATATTAAACTTTTGAAAATTTGTATGTATTTTTATAAGTATGGTGAATTAGAGTTTTAATAATGAGCCAGTAAATTATTATTCCAGGTTATATGAATAAAGCAAAATATGCATATTTAAAAATTAGTTCAAGACTTTAACGATCAATTTAGTCCTAAATAGTTGCAGGCGATCTCTATAACAAGTAATGAAAAATTCGTTGGATATTAAAGTCAAATTTAAAAAAATATTTATTTAGTAAAGCCATCTAAACTTAAGAAACCAACTGATTTTGAATTAAGTATATTTACGTTTATTTATTTTTCAATGAATTCTTTAACTTTACAGAACTTGTTAATATACCTACAAATAAAAGTAATATATATGCTTTTTTCAACTAAATGCTTACGTAACCTGGAAATGTGTCTTAATATTTGGGTTATTTTAATTTATGTAGTGTAATTTTATGCAACGTCCTAATATGTCACTTACTGTTAAAAAGATTGAAAAATAAATCCATACACATTTGAGTATTTTAAGAGTAAAGTCAATAAAATTAGCTATTTTAGAAATAAGAAAGTTATCAACAAAAATAAATCGATTTAATTGTTTTGAAAAATTAGTTTTCTACAGATGTATTTGTAATTATACATTATTTCTTGTTTTATATTACTATGGATCGCATTAGAATGCCGAAGTATTGAAATCATGCGGTAATTTTGTGTATGTCCGTTTTCCTGAATACACATTATAAGCACTCGCAGACGTCGTAGAAAACGTCTGATGGTACCAACATCTTTGTAATTTTATTGCGGAGAGTTGAAAGGCTTTACAGCTTTCTAGCGTGAGTCGTAGCGTGTCGGGGTCACGTTTTTGGGTAAAAATTCTGAAAATATTGGGTCAACATTTTGAAAATTCTGTGTGGGGAAATTTTTTATATGTTTTTGGATACAGGAAATCCGATTTTGACACTTAAAAAGTCGTAGCGCTTCGGGGCCACGTTTTCAGGTCAACATTTTGAAAATACATTGTGGGGTATCGTTTTATATGTTTTTAGGTATGGAAAACCCAATTTAAACAGTTAAAAAGTCGTAGCGTGTCGGGGTCACGTTTTTGGATCAAAATTTTGAAAATTCAGTGTGGGGTATCGTTTTATATGTTTTTGGGTACGGGAAAACTGATTTTGAGAGTTTAAAAATCGTAGCGTGTCGGGGTCACGTTTTTTGTCAACATTTTGAAAATATTGGGTCAACATTTTGAAAATTCTGTTTTGCGTATCGTTTCATATGTTTTTGATTACGGGAAACCCAATTTTGAGAGTTAAAAAGTCGTAGTTTCAATTCATGTGTTCTGTCCGGACGAGCCAAAGTCTCGAGAAAGTGTTCTATCTTTTCATTAGTTTATTATTAAAAATATTAGAATATAAACATTAGGAATGCGAGTTTTGCAGTTTATTAATAAAAACAACCCATCAACACGGCATATACCCACTATAACAACAAGTCTCTAACCAATGCCAATATCTACGCGGAAGCATTTTTGGTAGGGACAAATTCTTATCAGTTTCCAACAAAGTTTTGGATTTGCTATTTCTTGTATTCGTTACTTTACCAACACAGAGTTTTTACATTTTAGCTGCTGCACTTTCAAGTAATTCGATCATGCAGCTGAACCTCTGACGTCTAGCGAATTTCCAAAACTAAATTTATATGTTTTATTGATTCAACCAACAATTTGGGAAATTGGTTCACTCACGAAGGCGCTGAATAGCTGTCTTGTGTACGAAATGTATTGGTAGTATTTGTTTGCACCTCAGAATCCAGCTTCGACTCACTCGCTTTGCAAGTTTGCACATTGACCTTGCGTCCTTGGGTTATGGACTGCTTCGTTTCGCTCGGAGCTTACAAACTCGGCTGTCGGCCTCGGATCAGAAGATGGTTGGATTTGAACCGGGTACTTTTACGGTATTTTACGATTTGATGGATTTTGGGAGAACCAAGGTGCAAAATAAAGTCTTACATGTATTCTTTTACATAAACCCTGAATAAGTTTAATTCTAGTACAAAATTTAAAAAAAATAGTTACTTCCTGACAAAAAACGTGCTTCCGGTTGTTGGATTTTTTGTCGTACAAGGATCTTGGACAACGAAGAAAGTGTGTGTACCAAATTTGGACGAAATCAGATTTAAAATGCTGCCGTTAGAGTGCGAACACACACACACACACACACATACATACATACACACACACACACACACACCCCTGTTTGTATGAGGACCTCTCTTTTCTATAACTTGTTAAATAACATGAAAGCGAGGACCTACCAACTCTGTACAGTCAAGCGAGGTCTTTTTACGTTTTTATTTTTTTAAGGCAGTCAAAAATTTATGATTACCGTAAATGACCACTTATATGTATACCTTATAATAAAAGGATATGGATGCAATTTTTTAAATCCAATTTGGCCTTATTTTAAAATCTCCCGCATACAACACGAAAGCGAGGTCCCAAAACACATATATGTTCAATAACGAACAACCGAGGTCTTGCTGTCTACCGGTTTATAACATGAAACCGAGGTCTTAACGCACTCGTATGTTTAATAACGGAC
>JAGFPH010000005.1:1379734-1422966 GCA_018207615.1 Philaenus spumarius
ATGTTCTTGAAACCATGATCGGTGCTCATTTACTACGACCTTAGGTCTTAAAATAAGGGTAATTGCAATAGCTCATCTTTCCTATGGAAATTCATTAAAAAGAGGAGGAAAAAGTGTTTTCAGAAATATTTTAGGAAGATTTTTTAACGTAAATTATACCACACAATACAAAAATATATATTTACAGTTGTGATATCCTTAATAAATAACCGTTTTGGAAGATAATATCGTACAATATTTATGTTTTGTAAACTTAAAGCTTAAAAAAAAGAATAGAATTTAGTTTTTTGTTCTGATTATTCTAATCATCAGATTATAACAGGCTTTTCAATTATTGTATTTCAAAAGTAATTGAGATACCTTTATCCGTCGTATAAAAAATCGACTTTGACAACCAGACGAACGAGTGTTATTCTTTTCCATTTTAAGGTATGAAAGCAAAATGGTGTTTTTGATCTTTTACAGTCACACGATTTTATATTGTAACTCAACACATCTACATAAATAATTTTAATTATACGTGCAATATTTCAGTATCATAATCTATACTAATTTTTTAAACAGGTAAAATTTGTTTGTTTGTATGTAGGGGGTAATTCTCTGGAACTACTGAATTATAATTCATTTGAATAAAAACATTTTTTATTTCAATATTTGTAAATTTAGTAGGAAAAACGTCTTAGGTTAGGCCTAGGCTGATGGATCAACACATGTATTTATTTACATTTATTACCATTGCAACCAATTGAATAAAATAACAGATAAAACAGATAAACAGATATTTCAATTAAAAGCTGAGTTCAAACTTTGAAGCAATTATTTTTATTTCTAACTTTTAGGTTAGGTTTTTATTAAAGTTTAGACCTGAGCCTTGCTGGTTATTTTAACCTTTATTATAACTGCTGTTATAAAATATACGAAATAATCTGATTTGAACATTTAACATTATTTACCATCATAGCTTTGGGTTTGTTATTAATCCTACACCTTTATTATAAAGAAAACACAACATGATTATGTGAAGAGAAGGTCCCAACGGGATTGGCGTGCGGAGCACGCAGGGGTTTCCCCTAGTACATTATATTGTAGGCAGCGTGCAAAAGGAGAAAAATCAACTTAACCGTTGATTCGAATGGAATTGTAGATATTTGAACACCACAATAATGTAACTGCAGGATGTATCTATACTCAAGGGACAATAAACGCAGCAATGGCAGTGACAACGATTGAACAGACAAGGTTAAGGATTGACAGTACAGGTGTAGAGGGCGAATCCGCACTCAGGTCACGACCGAAGGCCCGGCCGGATGTAACGTAACTATGGTAGAAACTCAGCAATTATATTAATAGTCCTGTTTTGGTCATCGGATACGTACTATAATGTCTACGCTTGCTTTCATTAAGTCCGGTATACTGTGAATACTGTGATGTAATCTAATATTAGTTACTGTGGTTTATTTATAAATAATTGAGTCGGTATGTATGAGGGACATATCGAAAGGATAAAATAAACAATGCAGTTTGTCAACAATACTTTTTACTTTCTCCACCCCATACGTAGTATATGGAGAAAGTATTGTTTTCGTCCAAATTTTCGAATTTTAATTTTTAGTGGAATTATCTGTTTTGGTGCTCCCTGAACCCCCAAAAAATGTTTAGTGGAATTATCTGTGTTGGTGCTCCCTGAACCCAAAAAAGTGTTTTTTGGTGATGTCTGTCCGTGTGTCTGTAAGGATGTGTACAGAGCTGGAGACCACATCAACATTCCGATTTTGATGAAATTTGGTATATAGGTGTAATTCTGGAATATCTCCAGGCGTTTTTTCATTTTTTCAAATTTTTGATTTTTAATGGGTTTTACCCCCCAAAAATGGCCAAAAAACGAGAAAATCAAAATTTCTCAAAAACGGCTCTAACGATTTTGATAAAATTTGGCTTATTTGTAGCCCTTAATGTACCCTACCATATGCAAAAAACCGTATCTTTCTAAAATTCTCGTTTAGGTAATAATAATACTAATAACTGATTTTGGGGGGTTTTTGGCCAAAAAGGGGTTTTTTTTCCAACATTTTTCAAAACCTTTTTTCGTGCATCTTTACAGGCCTAATTGACATGTTTGGTGCAAATTTGTTCGAAATCGATCGAATAGTTTAAATAATAATAATATAATATATAACAATATAATATGGATGTGTGTTACATGCATCTAATATTTTCCATGATAAAATTTTCCTACTTTTGCAATTCTAAATAACCACCTCCTTTGCTACTCTTGGGAAGGTATAAAGTTTCAACTGGGAGAAAGTATGTGGCAGTTATCTGGTACCGTTTATTGTGATAGTGTTGAGGAAACTAAGTATTATTAGTATTAGTAGTGGCGAATCGTTGTTTATACCAATATTGGCGTGGAGCAGCAATGCCTTTCTAAACTTAGTTTGATTGTTACAAATAAAATAAAAATTGTAGTTTCAACAAACTAAAAATAAACACGCTTTAAAAGCAAACCGAACTAAAAAGTAGAAAATAATTTCTAAATATAAAGAGTTTGTTCTACATCGATATAAAGTTCAGTAGTTCATTATAATTAAATATTTATAATAAGTTTAAAATACAAATTTAGTAATTAACAAAATAATTAATTATATTATAAAAAGCGTGGGGTGCGTTTTACTATATTTTTTATATAAATTCTACATCAATTTAGAAATAAGTACCAATGAAATACTTGTAACCATGATGGTCTACTATGCCTACGTTTATTATCGGCTCTTTTGTGGGATTATATTCTGGTTAGGTTCAATAAATAGTAAAAGCATTTTTGAAATACAGAAAAAAAATTTAAGGACAATTTTATATTTAATATGCCATGACTATTGTAAACCACATTTTAAAAAGCATTTAATACTGCCCCAGCCTTGTATATATATTATATTGAATGTATTCTGTTTTGTCAATCGTGAGTGGAGGGAGTATATGTAAAGGTAAAATCATGTTTTCAAAGGTAATGAGTCTGTTGTATACTTTTATTATTATTTTTTTCATAGGCCTAATATATTTTTCTCTGTTTTATGTTAAAATTAACCATAATTACTAGGCGATAAGACTAGTATTACAAAAGATTTATTGTTATACAATGTGAAAAAGAGCAAATATAATGTTATTAAATTACAAGTGAAAATCACGGAGAATGACCGGCATTTTAACCCAGGACCTTTAGCATTCCATAACGCTCTACCAACGGTCTTGATCCATATTATTTCACTTGTAATTTTTATAAAATTAACCTTTGCTGAGGAAGTGCGTAAGCAGAATAATTATTACAAAGTAAATATAAATATTCTATTTGCAAGACGTAAAGTTTATTTAGAAATGTTTTTCAATTTAGGACAATATGATGATAGTTAAAAGCATACTTTGTAGCTTGAACCTTATTTTAAAATGAGCTAAAATTATAAAACTAAGAAACTGAAAGCAAACTCTGAAAACATTTTAACACGTTCACTGCTACGCATATTTCGTATTTCTTATACTATGACCTGACCTTATATTTTATATTTATTGGTAGTGTAAATGAGTAGAAAATTCTTAATTTTTTATTTTTGAACCTTTCTACGTAATAATCACTAATATTTTAAAGCGGACGCACATGTGCGTCCATAGCGCATAGGCTTAAAATTGGCGTGCGAAGCACGCAATGCATTGTGTATTGAAAATAAAATACTTCCAATAGGAGGATTGGCATACGAAGCACGCAACTCACTGTGTATTGAAAATATTTCCAAAACGGGGGTTGGCGTGCAATTCACTGTTCGTCGGCCGCTTCTCATAGTGTTCAGTGTCAAGCTACATGTGCGTCCTTAGCAGTAAACGTGTTAAGTGTAGTATTACAATCATGTGGAAAGGAAGAGTGCGTGAAGGAGTCCTATTAGTAAATTAAATTAATTCCATTATATTACGTAAGCTTAGGCCTGCGTGACGAGGGTTTGACAAACAAAGGTGATTAGTTGGTGAGTTCAGTATAATATGTTAGAATTCCTTGTAACTCAGTTTTCCCTATACATAATCCAAAAGCAAACACATTATGAAAAAATATACTCTAAATTATTTTAATTCCTGTTTTCCTTTAGACTGTTTAATATCTCGAAAACTGGAAACTTTACAGATAAATTAATAAGGGCAACCAAGTTATTGAAAACACAATTTCCTAGCAGTTTTAGATTCATATTAAGCCTAGAACCAACACTCGTTTATAATTTGTACAATAATGCGACCCTTAATCGAGTCAAAATACCAGCTGATCTATACGTTTACAAATTTTTAAAATTAACTGTTATGATTTTCATTAAAAATATACATATTTTTTCACTTCTAAATTCTCCCTAAGGGTAGGATAAACTGTTCGCCATATTGAATCTGATTCCCAAAAGAGCAATGCTACAGAATAAGTAATTTTTCCCATTAATTCGTAGAATAAATTTAAAAATTTGGTTTCATTTTGAAGTATTGTCGTAGTTCAATGCAAAGTTTGATATAAATAGAAAACTTTATTAATTATTTTTTTACTCAGTTACAAAAAGAGATATTGCAAAAAACCTTAGCATTCAATACCCACAATCTATTTTACTGAAAACAGCTTTCGTTTTTTGACGAAAATAACACAAAAATATGTTTAATAGTGAAGATATGGTTAGGTTGTTTTAACATTGAAATGGGTAGCCAACTTCGCCGTTTTTAATGTAGGGACCCGAGCCTTAAAGTTAACGAGGTTTGAGATATTTCTTATTTAAATTTTTAATCATACGCCATTTTGAAAATACACGATATAGGCCTACAACTAGTCCGTCTGGTACACTTGCAAAACTTAAATTAAAAAGTCTTTTTCTGATTTATTTGCACAGTTTTATTATGCTCTTGTAAATAAACATAATTGTAGATGAAAGGGAAACTGAGCTTTTTCGGACAGTAAAGGTTACACAACTTGGTGCCGTAAGTGGGGGTAAAATAATCTAATCATACCTTAAAATAGATTAAATATTTGGTGTTAACCAAATTTGGTAAAATTTTATTGCTTGACATAAAAAGTTTGGACGCTAACCCAAGGGTCGTGTGACTTTAACCTGACGTTATCCTAAAAACTGTGGTAAATTTTTAGCGCAAAATGATTACCCAATTTTAAGGTTAGGTAAGGTTGGTTTAGGTTAGAGTACTTCCACCATTTTTTTTTAGTAGGAAACAAAATTTGGCTGAAGTTTTACTGTTTTTAAGCGACTCGACTGAAATCATGTTTTTCGTCTTGTTTATAAGCAAACATCTTTAATAACAATTGATAATTTACCGTTTGTGTCACTTTCATGTTATGATTTAGACGTTCATGAACCATTTCTGCAACTTACAAAAGATTATCTTCAAAATTCGATGAAAGATAAGTTATATTGAAGAGACTGCTTCGTCCTGGTATTGCAACCCTTAAAAGAATCAATGTTTTTTAACTTTGTTGAATAATGTTTTCAAGTTGTAATTCTAACGAATTATTGTTTTATCAACCTTTCTCCCCAACCAAGGGTCATTTTAAAGAATATTGATATGGTCTGTGATTATATAGTAATGTTTACTAATTTTTACTTAAAATTAACAATAATCAAATCCATACTAATATTATAAAGAATTAAAATTTGTTTGTTTGTGTGTAGGGGGTAATCTCTGGAACAACTGAACCGATTGAAAAAATAGTTTTACTAATAAAAAGCTACACTATCCCTGAGTAGCATAGGCTATAATTCATTTAGATAAAAACATTTTTCATTTCAATATTTGTAAATTTAGCAGAAACAATCTTTGGTTAGGCCTAGACTGATGAATCAACACATGTATTTACATTATTACCATAGCAACCAATTTAATAAAATAACAGATAAAACAGCTGTTTGCTCCAATATTTCCTATAATATCTAATTTCAAACTTTGAAGCAATTATTTGTATTTATAACTTTTAGGTTATATTTTTATAAAACGTAGACCTGAGCCTTGCTGGTTCTTTTAACATTTATTATAACTGCTGTTATAAAATATACGAAATAATTTGATTTGAACATTTAACATTATTTACCATCTTAGCTTTGAGGTTATTATTAATCCTACACTATTATTATAAAGAAAACACAGCATGATTATGTTGTTAGAATGTTCCAACGGGGTTGGCGTGCGGAGCGAGCAGGGGTTTCCTCTAAGTTTAATATATTTTATAGGCCGTCGATGTGTCAGCTTAAATAACTTTATTTGTGCTTCTTGTCTAATCTAGGTAGCACAATTTTATTGTAAAATTCTTAGCATACTGTACGCATTTAAATTCTACACATTTATTCTAGAGAAAACATAACATGATTATGTGTATAGAAGGTTCCAAGGGGGTTGGCGTGCGGAGCACGCATGGGTCTCCCCTAGTATTAAATAAAAAGATAAAATAAAAATATTTCCATTAAAAAAAGAAAAATCATTATACCAATTTAATAATCTAGGCTACAGTTCCTTATAAAAGACATCACATTGCAAACAAAAATGTGTTTATTTTCCTTTGCATTAAAAGCCTTTCCCACTGCATTATACCACATGGGCACTGCGTGCTCCGCACGCCAACCCCGTTGGAACCTTCTATACACATAATCATGTTATGTTTTCTTTATAATAAAGCTGTAGGATTAATAATAACACCAAAGCTAAGACGGTAAATAGTTTTAAATGTTTAAATCAAATTATTTCATATACTTTATAACAGCAGTTATAATAAAGGTTAAAAGAACCATTAAGGCTCAGGTCTACACTTTAATAAAAACCTAACCTAAAATTTAGAAATTTACAAAATTTGAAATTAGCTATTAATGGAAATATTACAGCGAACACCTGTTATCTGTTATTTTATTCAATTGGTTGCTATGGTAATAAATGTAAATACATGTGTTGATTTATTAGTATAACCTAACCTAAGAATTTTTCCCAACTAAATTTACAAATATTAAAATAAAAAAATGTTTTTATCGAAACGAATTATAGCCTATGTTACTCAGGGATAGTGTAGCTTTTTATTAGTAAAACTATTTTTTCAATAGGTTCAGTACTTCCAGAGATTACCCCCTACATACAAACAAACATACAAACATACAAACAAACTTTACCTCTTTATAATATTAGTATAGATAATATCTAATTTCAAACTTTGAAGCAATTATTTGTATTTATAACTTTTAGGTTATTTTTTTATAAAGTGTAGACCTGAGCCTTGCTGGTTCTTTTAACATTTATTATAACTGCTGTTATAAAATATACGAAATAATTTGATTTGAACATTTGACATTATTTACCATCTTAGCTTTGAGGTTATAATATAAGCTACACATTTTATTCTAGAGAAAAAATAACATGATTATGTGTATAGAAGGTTCCAACGGGGTTGGCGTGCGGAGCACGCATGGGTCTCCTCTAGTATTAAATAAAAAGATAAAATAAAAATATTTCCATTAAAAAAAAAGAAAAATCATTAAACCAATTTAATAATCTAGGCTACAGTTCCTTATAAAAGACATCACATTGCAAACAAAAATGTGTTTATTTTCCTTTGCATTAAAAGCCTTTCCCACTGCATATACCACATGGGCACTCGCTAGTTATAAATGAAGTCTATAACACTATAACTACTACAATTAGTTTTATAAATGGGCCGTTTCTAACATTTACTTATCTCTTAACGGTTTCCAACGCTTCACTTGAAATCGCTTCTGACATTACTTTAAATTCCATTCCATTAAGCAAGGCAGAGAGGGAGGTGAAAAACATTAGATAAAATTAAGAAAACCTTAAACGTTAAGTGACGCAATGTGCTCGAGAAAGTTATCCAAATTCGTCACCACCGGTTTCCTAATTAACCATGACGTGATGAGCTTTTGGACCGATTCATTAAATAAATACTGAATAAATAGCCTTGTTCTATATTATTTTAGCGTTACTAAATGGATGAACTTTCCGTAACGTGAGTTACTCTTATTTCTCAACTTAGAAGGTCTGAAAATGTGTTTGGTAAGATCATTATACACTTATTTTTAGGCGCTGCTAATAGCATTTAAAAAGCTTTAACCTTGACACAGGATGTGTAATTTAAAAAATATTAAATTTTAACACACGTCTGAAAAAACTCTTGACTTGAAGTTTTGTAAACTTCTCATCAAAGTTGGTTAGGTTACTATTTACCAAAATGTATTAAGTTTTTACAATACTCTACAAATATGTTGGGGTTTTACGTACAAGGCCATTTAAAACTAGTTGTTTGTAAACATTTGGAATGGGTCATATAATTAAATGAAATATCATTTTATAGGGCTTGAAGTAAGAGAAACATACAGATTTGTATAAACGAATGATTTATGAGATATTCAGAAAAACTTCAAAGCGAAATGTTTATAGGGAATATGATGTTCTAAAAATGTGGTCCGATTAATTTTACTTTCTCACTATACTATAAAATCGATGTTGAGATTTTTGTGGAAATATCCGTTTTGGGACCCCCTGAGTCCAAAAAAGTGTTTTTTACAAAATGACTGTCTGTATGTCTGTATGTATACAAAGCTAGAGCGAAAAGTATTCGATCGATTTCAAACAAATTTGCACCAGATATGTCAATTAGGCCTGCATAGATAAACGAAAAACGGGTTTGACAATTTTTGAAAAACAACCCCCTTTTTGGCAACCCCCCCAAAATCAGTTATTATTTTTTTATAAAAAAACGGCTCTGATGATTTTAATGAAATTTGGCTTATTTGTAGTCTTTAATGTACCCTACCACAAAAAAGCCTCATCTTTCTAAAAAATCTCGTTTAGCTAATTATAATAATAATAATAATAACTGATTTTTGGGGGTTTTTTGGCCATAGAGGGGGTTGTTTTTCAAAAATTTTCAAAACCTTTTTCGTGCATCTATACAGGCCTAATTGACGTGTTTGGGGCAAATTTGTTCGAAATCGATCTAATAGTTTTCTCTCTAGATAATAATAATATTTCTTAGTTAATCTCCTACTTTAATAAATCACATCTCCTACCCCACCTACAATTATGAAGTGTCAGTGAATCTGTTTAGTAATTTAAATATGTTTGTGAGAAAGTATGTGCCAGTTCCTGGTACCGTTTATTGTGTTTATAATATCAACGTTTATGAGGTATTTGTAAAAATATATTTTTTAAGATGGCGGACAGGGTCTGTCGATACTCCAACTTAAATATACCTTTTGAAACATTTTAACTAATGTAGTTTAAAATCTTATACATCCAAAATATAGGAATTAGTAAATAATTTTAATAAAATACATTCGATATTTTTTTTACAAGGAAAATTTTTCTTAATATTATCTCCTAATTTCTGTTTTGTTTAAACATTCTGAACGAAATTATTTGAAAAAAAAAAACACCCCTTTTTTCTTAACACCATAACTGCGTGCGTGAAGTTAATGTAGGATGCACCGTGGAGTATCAAAGAGTATTAGTTCTCGGGCCCAGGCCTTTAAATGTTTGCGATTATCTAACTCTTGAGACTTCGTATTTATTTACGTCGAGTCCGACAACAGTTCTAGGAATTTGCATCAATTCTCGGTAGCGGGGCGTTTTCCTTTAGACCCCGGCAAAGTCATTGATTTCATGCGGGAAACAAATTTATGACCTAAATGTAATCTTTCTTTTAATCGAAAGTTTATTTTATGTAAAAAGCAAAAAACATTTTGTCGGACAAATATTATTGGTCATTTCTGCGCGTCCGACACCCCGAACACGGCAAAGTTACGACGCCAAAAAATTTAGCACCTAACCGCTGATTGTTTCAGAATCGTTTAAATAATAGCCTAACAATAACAATTAAGTGGTAACCTTGTCCGACAAAGTTTCCCGGGTATACAAGTTGTCGGACACCCTAAAGTTGAGGGTTTCATGCGACCCCTATATTTATGACCTTTTGTCGGACCAAAATAGGGCATGTAAAGTGTCTTATTTTCTGATCATTGATTAATTTGATCGAAAAAAAGTGAATTTTTCAAATAAATTTATAAAGCGTTTACGGGAGGCGCAGTTCAGTTTAAACGCATTTTCCTCAGTTAATTATAACAGTGCTAAAGCTGGAAATTGATTAGATTACTCTTTATAACATTTAGAAGGGCAAAACAAAGCCGTTCTCCGAAATATATTCTCTTGCTTAAGGGACATACGAAGTCTCAAGAGTTAGGTAATGATAAACATTTAAAGGCCTGGGCCCGAGAACTATATATTTTAACCCGCCTTTACCGAATACAAATAAAAACAAAAGCAACAAACACAGTTGTCACGTTCAGATGGACTGATAGATTGCTTCGTGACAGTCAACAGAACACACCATGTGCACAACACATATTCTGTAATTACAACTGTAATTGCGTGCAACAACTACCCATTACACGGTAATTGCGCGTTACGTAAAATTATGCTTTTAGTTTAATCACGGATTTAAAGTGGTAAATTCATTTAAATAGTTTAAGTAGTTTATCACACACTGCTTGTAATCTGAGGCAGTAATGGATTCTAGTTTTCTGTTATTGCGCCGAGTTTATAAAACAGCCTTGTGTTTGTAATACAATTTAACTAATTATTGCGTGGAAAGTAAACAGAGCTAATATGGTTATTTAACATCGTTCTGATACGGTAGGTTACTAATTTGTGCACAAAAATGTTAGTATGTCCAAATTGTAAGTGACAAAATATTCTTCGCTCCATCATTTATAACGGTTTGCACTTTTCTCTGAAAATAGAGTAAAAATAATTCCATAAAAGTGTGAAACAAAAGAAGGCTGAATTAGATTTTCCGTACCCAAATTAAAACGTATGAGCTTTAGTAATTTAGTTATCTATGAACCGATTCAGTAAAAGATTTAATACTTTAGAACTATCGGAAAAGAATTATATTTTGTAGTTAAAAATATTAACCACTTTTTTCATATCATGAATGTGCATAATAACATCAACCTATTGGAGTGGCTAATTACTTCAACTTAATTCATCTTGTTGATTATTTATCAGTAGGAACCTACATTCACTTTTATGTGAATTAATTTGTTCAGTTATTTAATTTATAAAATATCCAAATTTAGCCATCACAATAGTTTTCAACTAATCTTGTGTTTTTATTATTCTTATGTTTTTGATATTTTGTTTGTATGAATAGTTTTATATAATGTTTCACCAGATATTTTATACTCATCTGACAGACTGGAACCGTTATTTTTCTCCCGAAACCGCTGCTAAAAACAGCAGTTCTACTCTAAATAGCATCATCTGAACTGCAGTGAAGAATAGCACATTCAATACTGACCAAATTTTGCAGGAAACTTTAGCTTGGCTTAGCTCAGGAAGCAGTGTGAATCCAAAGTGACAAATCCTTAGCACAGCATAGTATACCATACTTTAGCTTTATGTTTGAACCCATTTAAAGGCCGGGCCACACCGACCATCCATTCATCCAGTGGATGGATTGGTTGGACGTCCTAAAAAATTCGCTCGTTTGCTTTCTCAACGGGGCAACACACACAAACGTCCATCCATCAGCTGGACGGAACAAACGTCCACTGGATGGATGTTTCGGAATCGCTGGCCGGGCGATTTTTGAAAACATCTGAGTGGACGTTTCGTTCTTCGCATGCGGGCCCTTCCACTCGGCAGCAGGCGACACTAAAACCGAAAGGCCCGTGACCCGCCTTTCTGAGTACTTCTGCTCACTTTGTTTGTGCTGGCAGTGAACTTCCCATTCATCAACTTCCAAATCTGACATCAAATGATGGAACTCTAAAAAAGAACTCGTTCTCTTTTTAATTGGATGCATCCAATGAGATCTTCTATTTACAGAATACGTAGAACTATTTCATCATCATCAGTATTTGAGCTGTCATTAAACCACTTTCGCACCCAGACACATTTGTCATTGTAGCTGCTTCCTTGGCAGATTGCAGGAAACTGGAGTGGAAGAGAAAGAAAACCTTTCACGTACACCTCGGATGGACGTTTTTGGTGTAAAGGTAGCACTCCGTGGACGTCCAAGGCTGAACGTCCGTCCATCGGATGGATGCATGCTCGGTGTGCCCCGGTCTTTAAGTCCAAGTTATATTAAGTTGAGGACAAAGCAGAATTTAGATTTTTGTTTTATTTACATAGATGTCTAACCTTCTTGGTTATACTCAATGGATCAACATAAAAATGACGTTAATTGAATGGAAGAGAATGGATTCCAAAAAAAATCGAAACGAAGGTAGATTTCGCTACCAATTTCTTGTACAAAGTACAGGAAATCATGATTGCTACCCATTGATGGTCACTGTTTAAAAAAAACGGTTAAGAAAGGAAAGGTAAAAAGAAATGAGTAAAATTATAACAAGTATATCATTTTAAATCTTTTAATCCAAAATACGTTTCAATTTGTTTCTAAGGTATTTATATTAATATTTACTAATAAAATATACCAATAGTATATATTTTATTTACATAAATTATAAAATAAACTACTGGCAAATTGACCTTAGTTGTAATTGGGATACTATCCTGGATATTAATTAATTATATTGGTAAATTTCTTTTAAATACAATTTTAACATACATTGAAAATTTTAACAGGCTATAGGTGAAGATTACTTTATTAACGATATGAATTGAGTAAAATGATATATTCTAATTTGTTTTGGAGACTTTGTCAAGAAGACTTTGTTAATAGGAGAGTTTGGAGTTGAATGAAAATCTATAAAATTATAAAATATTAAAATAGTATGAAATAAACGGTATCAGTTACTGACACAAACTTTCTCCCAACTTACTGTAGTCAAAATAATATTGTTTTTAATCATTTTATTTACTACTTTTTAGAACAAAACAAAAAAATAATATTCTACCTACGTCAATCGTATAAAAAAATTATTGTCCCAGGCGGGATTCGATCGCGCGACCTTTGAATTACATGCCGTGCTCGCTACCGTGGTGCTACCCCGTGCGGCCGCCGCCGCGATGCTAGATTGACAACACAAACTTGTTTATTTTTAAACATTTCCCCATAATTATAAAACGCCGAAGTTTTGATAAAAGCGGGTGGTGTTATTTTGTTTGGCATCTTAAGCACTATAAATACTGAAAATTTGATCAAAATCGTTGGAGCCGTTTATGAGAAATTTGCATTTTTGTCGTTTTTATGGGTTTTTAGGGGTAAAGTACCCTTAAAAATTAAAAATTCCAAAAAATGAAAAAAACGCCTGGTGATATTAGGGTTTAGTACCTACATACCAAATTTCATGAAAATCGGACCAATAGTGTCCTCTCTGGTCGTGTATACATACAGACAGACAGACAGACAGACACCACTCTAAAAACACTTTTTTAGGTTCAGAGAGCACCAAAACAAAAAAATTCCACTAAAAATATTTTTGGCTTCAGGGAGCACCAACACAGATAATTGCACTAAACAATTTTTTGGGGTTCTGGGAGCACCAAAACAGATAATTCAACTGAAAATTCAAATTCGAACATTTTTACGAAAACAATACTTTCTCCATATACTACGTATAGGGTGGAGAAAGTAAAAAATGAGCGGAATTCGCCGAAAAATGTTTTGAATAAGTATGTACTTTTGGTTTAAAGAGACTGAAGTGGTAAATTTTCTGTCTGATCTGGATGAATTAAAATTAAATATATTTGTTTAGGCTGGATGTAAAATATTATTGTTTTATTTTTTAACTGTAATTGTTTACAGGTATGGTTTGAATGATAAATCTATAAACCATCTTGGATTTTAATGATAGAGTTTGTGCGATATTTAAGTTTTGTTTCCCAAAACCTTAACCAAATTATCAGGTACACTGTCTTTTTTTGGTTTGTAATATATAAAATGTAATTACTGATGTAAAGCTTATACTATTTGGTGGCTGTATAAATAGTAATACTGAATGTTCTCTGCAATTGAAATAATGGAAAATAAGTGAAATTCTTATACACGTTAAAACACAATATGAATTATGAAATTTGAAAAATGTGTTTGAATTTTATTTGTCGCAAAAAAAGATATATAATTATTACATTTTGATATAATGTATTTTAAGAAATTAATATATAGCTCAGTTATAAACTATCTAGTTGGGAGTAGACTCCACCATAACGAGGTGAGTAAGTGTTCGAGTAAAAATCGAAAAAGGTTTTGCTTCTGCCGCGGTGGTCTTACGTCCCTGATCTGTCTAGTTTATTCACAGAAAGGATTTTAAATCATCTGATGCAGTACTGTACAATTACATATTTATTACCTAACCTAACGTAAAAAAATTGTTATACATTTAAAGGTAACTCAATCGTATTTACAATATCAACTATTCTAGCAGATCATCTTTGAAAGAACTTGGCAACTTTTGGAATCGGTTTTAGTAGGAGTAACCTCCAGCACCGCCTTGGCCGTAAGCTCTTCCTGTGTCCTCGTACCGGATTGTCGGTCTGTACCCGTTCTGATCAGCCACGTATTCTACGATCTGCTTCCTGCCGTCAGGAAGAAGGACGAAGTAGGATCCCCAAGTAGAATCTCCTTGGCGGCCTTCGCGATGGCCGAAATCGTTGCCCGAGGGTGAATCTTGCACTGTGTAGGCGTATTCATAGTTGGCAGGTTCCTGGAGAATGAAACAGTTTTAGTAAATAGAAATTTAAAACACATGTTTTAAGTGTATAGTAAGACAGGGAAAAATTACATTGGTTTTACATTGTAATTTGTCAGTCAAACAAGATTCAAGCTCAGGCCACTACTTTAAAAAAGCAGTCTTCAGCCTTTTACTTCTGTGATTCAGACATTCAGTCTATCGCATTGATCAGGCAGCCTCTGATCAATGCGTCAGATTGAATCCTAATCAAACAAATAAAGCAAAATTCACCAGTGGTTCGTCTCTTATACAGAGTGTCCCATAAGTAAAGTGCCAAACTTTCGGGAATGGTTCTATGGGTCAAAATAAGAAACAAAGTTCATATAAACACAGACCCGAAAATTCTTCGTTTTCTAGATATCCGCCATTTTGTTTTTTTGTACAAAATAATTCTTATCTAGAGAAAGGTTTGACTGATTGAGTTCAAACTTGGCACGAAGTTTAATCTAACAATGATATATCTCAAGAAAAACAAGCGATTAAATCAAATCATGAGTTTCAAAATTTCGGCTGTTTGAAAATTTTAAACCTAAATTACTCAAAAACTGTGCAGTTTAACAACAAATTTTAAGGCACCCCTTTGAAGCCCTTTTGATTTCCTTTTGGATGATGTAACTGTCAAAACAATCGGATGAAAGATAATAGTTAAGGTGTATGTAATAATTGGTTTGTTCAACCCGGCATCCTATACCAACACAGTAAACACAGCAATATTGCATGTACATTTGCTGTCATTGTCTTTATAGTTTTACTATTGTACCTCATGTATTACTGAAGATGGCGACTTTGTCGTTGAAACGAGTTTGAGTTATTCAAGCTTTATATACAACTTGTTTAGGTCTTTTTATTTCTTTTTTATGATTGTGTTTGACAGTAGAAATGCCTATTAAACATACAGAAAAATGTATTTAAGCAGCATGGACTAATGATTGAAGTGTTTCTATATTTGTTTAGTGTGTAAGCTTGCTTTAAATGTAAAAGTAAAACGACTGTTACTCTGAATTAAATATTGAACTTTAAATTATTTTATTTTATTGGTTTAATTATTGATTTACTGCCATGCCACAATTTTACGTTGGCACTTTTACGACTGTTTTGATATCCACAACCAAGTTTTTTTTTCTAAAACAGAATTTGTGGCAATTTAAAATTTAGCAATAATTTTGATGGTACTGTTTTTGGTACCAAGAGGCTGTATTGTAGGGAAAAAAGTACAAAGAACATGAAGCGTTTGTTTTTTTACTTGTAATACTGCAAGTCAAACAATGAAACAAACGAGGAATCACAATAATGGTTGAAATCTGAGGTACAATTTTGTTGACAATTCACAGAGCTTCTTTAACACTCTTTACATGAGTTGATTATATGTATTTTTAAATCTTTTGTAGATTGTATTACAATATTTGTTTTCACTTTATAAATGAAAACATATTAATAAATAAAGTGTAAGGTATTTAAAACAATGTTTAAAGGGCACATTTGTTAACAAGATTTTAAATTTAATAAACTATTACATAATTATAATAAACTTACAGATTGGTCGTCCTGGTAACCAGAGCCTGATGGTGCTCCATAGGTAGATGAAGGCGTACCGTACCCAGCAGAGGGGCTGAAGATTGCTGCAGTGGTCTGGCCGACTGACTTTCTTGGTGATTGATATCGGTTCACGGAAGACCCACGAAACGATGATCCGGATGGTGCTCCATAGGTTGAAGAAGGGCTTCCAAAGCCGGAGGAGGGGGCTCCGTAATTCGCAGAAGGAGAGCTGAAGCCAGCGGAGGAACCGCCGAAGCCTGAAGAGGGTGCACCATAGTTGGCAGAGGGAGAGCTGAAACCAGACGATGTACCAAATCCGGAAGATGGTGCTCCATAGTTTGCCGAAGGAGCCGATGAGTCGAAATTTGGAGCTGGAGGAGGCACGAAAACGTCTTCAAATGTTGTAGTATACGGTGAAGGAGGTTCGGCTCTAGTTACAGCAAACGCCAGGAGCGGCAGCAGTATCGCAACGAAACTCTGTCAATGAACAAGTGACAATATTTGAATATTTCATTTTTACAGCAATTATAAGAGCAAATTACAAATTACATTTTATTTTCCACGCACTCACTAGCACAAGAAAAATAATTCGATCACGCAGCTTAACCGCTGTCGAGATTTTAGCGAATTTGCAAAATTAATTTATATATTTTAGGACTTGAACCAACAATTTGGGAAATTGATCCACTCACGAAGGTGCCTCGGTGTACGAAATATATTAGTAGAATTTGTTTACACCTAAACCTCCAGCTTCGACTTACGCGCTGCTTCGTTCCACTCGAAATTTTCGATTTGCGAGTTTGCACCTCGAAATTCGCTTCGCTCACAGCGTACAAACTTGGCCGTCTGCCTCGGATTAAAATATTGACACATTAACCCCCCCCCCCCCACATGGTGTTTTACGTTTTGATAGATTTTTGGGGATCCAAGTGAGCTATAAGGTCGTGTAAAAAAAAAATGTGTAGAATAATATCCTACAATAATTTTTATAACGAATTCGTCCGAGTGACTTAGACAACCAAGGTGTGTACCAAATTTGAACCAAATTGGACGTAAAATGGGGTCGCTAGAATTTATACAATTTTCAATGATATACCCAAAAATGATTGGGGACCATGATCGGTGCTCATTTACTACTCCCGACCTTAGGTCTCACCATAAGGGTAACTGTAATAGCTCATCTTCCCTATGGAAATTCGTTAATAGTACATACAATATTCCAAATTTGATACCATTGTATACGCTTCAACTTGATGGCGTTTTATCTATCAGTCGTCATCTTCAGTTTCAGTCGGTCATGTTCTCAGAAAACACAACGACATTACTTTAAGGATTCACAGAAACGTTTTACAAAATAAGAAATCTTTAATAAGTACTTTGGCGATATACTAATTAGTGAATACCAATTAACGTATTAGGTGCTGGATAGTTAATTATTCACCAACAGATGATGGCCATAAGGGAGTATTTACAAACACTGAACACATAATATTACTTGGATTAATAGTTAAATTGGTTATTATCATGAATGTGTATTTCGTTTTTTTAAATAGTAAAATTAATTGTTAAAAGTAAAGTTTTGTTTTTACTATAAAACAAACACATAATATGTGAGAGAAAACTACAAATTTAAATTAGCAAAAATATATTTGTAAATAGTTAGTTCTGGCTATCTAAAAATAACGACTATCTTTATACTATTCTTAACGTATTTTCAAAGCATCAATTGTGTCCTTACTTCTCACATAATTTGTGAAGGAAAAACTGTAAAAAACCGATTCACTGATCAAAAATTCGAGAGAAATCAAATTTTATTTCACTCTATTTTCAATGTACATTTAGTTTGACAAATATACAAAAAATACATTTAGATAATTTTGTCCAGCTTCAATATTAGATTGTCTTTATTGTTACTTCACTAAATATTTAATTTAATTTAAGTAATTATTACTTAGTTTTTTTTTTTGAATACATATTGTATTTTGTGCCAGTAATAATAATTACGAGGGCGGAGCGGGCACAAACTAGTTCTAGCATTGATAACACACCAAAATTTACATTGGCTGATTACTAGCTCAGCGACCCCTAAGCCCTTATCAGTTCGCGGCCTCCACTGCAACTTGTATGATGGATGTTTAGTTACGATCGACTAAAATAGGAAAAACTGGACTGATGAAATTTGTGTACACATTAAATTTAAGCTGTGACATTAATAGGTTAAATTAAACGTCCTTTTAACGCTATAACGGGTAATCATAAAGGCGTTTTTTTAAAATAATTCGCCAACTATAGTAATTATAGGCCTATCCCAATCCAAAAGTGTTCAGTATATTTTTTGTATCGAAAGGTCCAAAGAAATCAAATATGCAACTGAACAATTTGTTGATATAAAACTTTAAAAGTTATTAGCTAAGGAAGAGCACAACGTTTAGTAACGGGAAAAACCAACATTATGCATACATTACAAATAGTAAAACATTCAAAACAAAAACAAAAGTTTCGTAATTTAGTTATGAATAGCATGGGCACCCATATGATATTTTCTAGGGAGGGGGTGGCTAGACAGGAGTATGGGGCTTAACACGTTCACTGCTAAGGACGCACATGTGAGCTTGACAATGAACACTATGAGAAGCTCCCCCTGTATTGGGAATATTTTCAATACACAGTGCATTGTGTGCTTCGCATGTCAACCCCAGTATTAGGAGAATTTTCAATACACAGAGCATTGCGTGCTTCGCATGCCAATTTTAAGCCTATGTACTATGGTCGCACATGTGCGTCCGCTTTAAAATATTAGTGATTATTATGTAGAAAGGTTCAAAAATAAAGTAATTTCTACTCATTTAGACTATAAATATAAAAAATAAAAGGCCAGCTCCTGGTGTAGGAAATACGAAATTTGCGTAGCAGTGAACGTGTTAAGGAGCAAAAGGAGTCCAGATATATTTTTGACCTCCCCAAGAAAACTTTTAACATTTGGGAAGCCAATTTGGCTGTTCAGGTGAAATATTAACCCACACAGCATTGAGTCTGTACCTTTACACCGTCAGTGAATACACAAAGAATTATAAACCTCCTAGAGGCCGCATCAAGTAGTGACCCAGCAGCTCAGGCTTGAACTCATGTAAAAAATAAAATAAGTATATGAAAAGTCAAACTTCACATAACATTTAAAACATATTTTAGTGCTAATCTCTTTAAAGAAAAAATACCTGACTATAATTAATAATATAGATATTTTCCTTTTCCTGGGAGATAGAGGGGGCCGTGGCTGTATCAAAAATTTGTTTTTGCCCCTTGTAGCTTGCGGTCTCTAGGCATGTGCCTATTATGCCTAATGGGTAATCCGCCACTGATCATCTGAACTACTGTGATCCTTTGATTTTATAAATGCTGCTTATCCGTCAATTCATACAAGAAAGAACAGTGTGGAAATATAATTGAAATTCAGTTATGAGAGCGAATGTATGACAAGTGAAAGTTTAAGTAAATATTTAAAATTGTATGATAATTCAGAAAGAAGGAAGCGGAAACCGGAAGTTGGTGAGTTGTCCGTCATGCTGGGTTTGTCCACTACGCCCAGAGTGGCAGTTCATCGAGAGATGTACAATTTGAATTATATTATTGCACATGAAGAAACTACTTGATATTTCGTGGTTTGTAAAAGCTCTTCAAAGTAGTCAAGAAAAACCCAAGAAGGCTGAGTGAAGGGTTTTAAAGTGTTCGATTGGTCAATATATTTTCCAAGTTGAAGAAATCGAATGCCTGATAAGGATTTAAAGTAATATGTCGGGTGATCATACAAAGATTCTTTTCACTGAAATCCAGCATAAAAAGTGTTTCTGTTTTAGAAAATTTTGAATTGTATACATTTAAAGGCATAATAAGACTTTTTGGATTATTATCAGATGAAGCCGAAAGGAATTGTAAATTTTAGTAGCCTAAAGATAGTTACCTTAATTTTTTTTCTTAGTCTAGTCCTTCCTTCTGCCACTCTTATGATTGAGAATTATTCAATACAGGGATGTATTCTTTACATTTGGCAAAGAAAAATATGAACCTATAATGCTTAGTGTTTGTATGGTGTGTTTTATAGTATATTCTCAGCCTGACACGAATCCATTGTATTTGTACATACTCATTTCCCTCATTGTATACATATTGAGCAACTTGTTATCACTTGGAAAATACATTTGCAAAAATAATGATCTTTAAGTTACCGTTATTTTATGGTTACTGGGCTAAAGGTGTGTTTTAAGGATCAGAAGACACATTGACTAATTGTCAAAAAGGAAAGATAATGTTTTAAAATTATTTGAAATTTTGAAAATAGAAATTATAGACAACATGCTAGAAACGCGTTAGAAGTGCCACTAAACCAAACGGAATAAAGCTTATGGCAGGCAGGTAAATGATTTAGAATGAAAAACATACAAGGCTAGATAGGAAACAACAGGTACGATCTGTTTCTTAACACATAAAAAACGAGTTTTGTTTATTGTCAATGGTGCTTACCAGAGTAATATAATTTCAACGTTAATTCACTATTTTAAGCTGTAATTTATAAAATTATACTAGTAAAACCCCGTGAAAAATCACAGGCGGATTAATTAGATACACATCTGAAATACATCATATATTCAAAAAAGTATTTAAAAACAAAAAACAAACAAACTTTATCTAGGCCTACCTAACTATGCTGGCAGGGATTTTTAACTGAATAAATGTGTACAATTATAACGATTATACAACTGTAGGCCTATTTGTTAAAATTTTGTATTTATGTATATTTTTATATATCTAAATAAAGTTACAAATATTATATTTTAATTGTTTTTTGTTTCATATTGATAGATCAAATGATTAGAAGTACTAATACAGTATAATGAAGAAATTAATTATGTAATATGTTTATATGTTATACGAAGATGTACGAATGTTTCCGAAGTTAAAGGAAGGAGTATCTCTTCTTTAAATTTGTACAAACGAATGTTTTGATGAAAAAAAGTTGTATTTATATACAGTTTATAACCTCAAAGCAAATATTATATCATATTATAGCATACATTAGTTCTATAGTAGATATTTAAAAAAATAAACTTTACAAGAAATTATAATGATTGAAGTTGTAAACATAACCCAAAAATATAATCTACACTGGGTTTTGTTTAAGAATTACAGATGATGGGTGAAATCAGATGTTATAGTAAACGTATTAATGTTACTCACGTACTTACGTATGTATGTACGGTACGGACGTACACTCGCTTTTATGAGGAGTTGATTTCTATTTCTATCTAAGCTATTAAAACAGCCCTATTAGAATATAAGTTACACAGAGTTTATTTAAAGAGTGTTGTGTTAAGTTATAATTTAGTATTTCGTTCCAGGAGGCTATAATTTTAGTTCTGTATTGTGACAGAAGTTGCTGTGTTAGTGCATTTTGTAGTTTTTGAAGTCAGAGGGAAAATTCATGACTTTTTTTTTAATTGTAGGGGTTTTGTAGGATAATAGTTTAAAAAAACAATAGTACACCACCAATGATTGACTATATCTTCATACTAATAAATTACACTCAAATTGAACTTTAAATTAAAACATAGGCAGTTATCGCCATCCATTCACTAACAATAGAATTATGAGCGTCGTACAACGTTTGGTTTCAGGTAGTTAAATGGAAGAACTACTTGGTGTTGGTTTAATCAAGTATGAAGATGGTTTTGTCGTGAAATTGTTTACGCTTTGTTTTAGTTTTGATTGCGTAAAAACATTCTAACTGAGAACACGGTAATTGACTTTTCTTGGTTTATCCGTTTGGTGTACATTATTTTTACACGACCGTGTGGTTTTGTGGCAAGAATACAAGGTCCACGACACAGTGTGAGCGGTGGTAGATTATGTAATGAAACCTTTTAGCGATAGAAACTAAAAGTACCTTTTTGTTATTACTTCCTTGTCTCAAAAAAAAAAAAAAAAAAAAAAAAAACAATGTGTGCGGTGTGGGACCCACGTCAAGAACGATGCTCATTACGCCTTTTCTTCAATTCTTTTTTTTTACCAGCCTTAACGGCAACATAAACATATCAATTTAATCTTTCAATTGCCGTTTATTATTAGTTTGTTTTTTAAAACAAAGTACCAGGAGACCGAGCTAACGCTCGATTATAAGCAGGGCTATGATTTCAATAACTATTATTGCAAATTTCCGTGAACATCGTTTAGGTTAGGCCTATAACATTAAACAACTAAATAAAGGGTATGTTTATTTAGCAGAAGTATTCGATGCCATGGTAACTATAGATGGATTTATTAGACGGCGACCTGCGCGGAAAATCTTGCTCATGTAGGAGAGGTAGGTGAAGGTTCCCCACCATCGCGCACCTCGTGCGCCGACGCAACCCCATCCCCCAGTCATATCCTCTTTTCAGATCTCAGCAGCAAATACGAAGTGCGCGGTGGTGGGGAACCTTCACCGACCTTTCCTACATGAGCAAGATTTTCCGCGCAGGTCGCCGTCTAATAAATCCATCTATATAAATAGATACAAAATTAGGCTTACCTCTAATAAAATACAGTTTAAAAGAAAACAGATGATTATTGTAATGGCATTGAAAACATTTGCATCAGCTGTGCTTCGTTTAAAAGAAAACAGATGATTATTGTAATGACATTGAAAACATTTGCATCAGCTGTGCTTTTTATTGTTTAAAATGGACAAATTTCACTTTTTAATTTAATAAAAAGACGTAGAAAACGAATTTTCCCAGACTGGTGACCATTTCAAATCAATTTCTCGTGGCCAAAAGCCCCATATAAAATCAAAAAATCAAAAATCCTTACACGGAGATTCCAAATCCATTTAGCAGACAGACAATTATCTCTCGCTTTAGAAGATAAGATATTTACTGTTTCCACACGTTTAATGTTATTATAATAAAGGTGTAGAATTAATTATAACATCAAAGTTAAGATTGTAAACACAGTTCAATGTCCATTCTTGTAAACTTAAAATTACTTTCTACGCCTAAACTAAAATTATTGTATATATGTTGCCGTTAAGGCAGGTAAAGTAAATTTAAATATACACACAATAATTTTAGGTTAGGCCTAAACTGGTGAACCAACATTTTATGTTTATTGAATGCATTTCAGCAGTTGACGATATTATCTGAACTACGCCGGACGGAACCGATCTTCTCTTAAATTAAATTGATGAACCAAAACACATGTTTCTTGCATGTATTTACATACATTGCCATATCAACCAATTTGATAACGCTTTTTCGTTACTCGTATTTTGTATTTGTAATTTTATTTGTTAACTCCTACCGCAACCCGCGATAAGGAATTTCGTTCAAAAAGAAAAACAAAAGAAAGAAAGACAAAGAAAGTGAAGCTTACATAGACTGCTTTCTTCTGTTTCAGATAATATTATGCTAAAACTTAATACTAAATGACTTTGTACAAATTTACATATTTTATGAAATTTAGTATCTAGCTTATGGTAGATGAGTAAAGTTCCAGGTTTAATTAATGGTTTCCCTTTAAATTAAAGCAAAATTTATCCTCAAATTGTAATGTTGAAACGTTTAGCTATACATATAATAGAAAATAATCATTTTATTGATCTTAAAACTGTAAAGGTTTAATAATCATTTCAAACGCCAGAAACTATTTAATTGAAAAATGAGTTTTACGCGTTCAGATTAGTACAAACTATTTATTGCGGTTTCTCGTTCTCGATTGTATTTCGTGAATACCTTTACAAAAACGTTTAAATTAAAGCTTCATTATTGTACTGTTTCAAAAAACTACCTGTAATCCCTGCATGGGCCTGTTTTAAAAACAGGGGTTGTTGAAGAATATGTGAGGTGTGAAGGGTGTAGGGGAGAGGGTGAGAGGAGGGGGAGAGAGAAAGAGAGAGAGAGGGAGGGGGAGAGAGAGAGAGAGAGAGAGAGAGGGGGGGGGAGAGAGAGAGAAACATAAATGCCTAATTTTCATGGGGCAAGATTAGGACCGTCTAGTACCCTCTACTATCTAACCTATTAATTATTGTACATTATAAAACAACAACAAAAAGAAGAAAAAAATAAAAACAGTATTACTTTGAACAATATTACTTTAAACAATATGTGAAACAAATAATTAAGAAAAAATAGATTAAAAATTAACAGCAAATCGAAATAAAATACAGTGAACAATATTTAAAAGTTAAAAAGAAATAATAATTACATAAAATAAAATTGAAATAAACAGCTAACTGTAATTGAAATTTTAGAACACAAATGCTTGATCAAATGCGGCAATCAACATCCACATATGACTGGACTTCAAAATGACTTCCAAATTTTTAAATGAATTGCATTAATTAACGGGAAAAATGGCATTCTGTAGCATTGCTCTTAAGGGAATCAGATTCAATATGGCGGACGGGGTATCCTCCCCTTAAAGGCCATTTAATTTCAATGTAAAAAGGTGCTGGATAAATAACAGAGCGCGAGGGCTCTGAGAGAGACATTTAAATTTAAGTAGGGCGACAAAAAATGTGGCAGTGCTCTGCGATTGCGTAAACAGAAGATAAATCCCACACTGAAGACTAAGTAAGGAGAACAGAAGATGTCTCAGCCTTGAACTGTGTGCGTATTTCAAAAGTCATTCTATTGTTACAAAAATGTAAACCACATGAAATCTAACTATGTAATTTGTATTACAACTGACATTATGAACAGCTGATTAGAAACACTATAGCATTGTTATGACTAACATCTTCCTCTAACCGTTATGGTTAGGTTGAAATGTTCCACCAGTCATATCCATCTTGTGAAAAGGAAAACTGAACATTAATTAATCTCTAGGGTGATATTATTAGTAAACTTTTATAATCTGTATAATATACTGTATAATCTGCGGTTATATTTCAACAATTTCCTTAATTTGGATAGACTTATTAATATAGGAAATCACTATTATGCCGAAAGGAGAAGTTATCGAGCTTTTTGAACTGACATAGTAGGTGTTTTTAAGAATCTCCTGACATTTTTCAATCATAATTTTGAAATAATGATATTAGTAGTTTTGAAAAGTCATTGTTTCTTCATATTTGGTGTATGCTGGGTTGTGACTTACTTTTTCGTGAGTTAGTCCTTCAAAGTTTAATAGATGACATGTATAAAGCTCACCATGAAACAATTTTTTCAAAAATATACACAGGTCTCTCTCTAACCAATAATACCAACCCGACGTCTGTTGTGGGAATTTACATAAACTTCTCTGAGCTAAAGCATCTTAATGAGATTAATAATAATAATAATAATAATAATAGGTCTTTATTGAACTAATATACAAACTATTACAATTTCCTCAAAACTTCAGAAAATACTCTTGGTCGGAAAACCGTCAGAGGGGTTGCCAATCCAAATTAGTTGGTCGTACAAAAACAAAATCAAAAGAGACTGAGGTCAAAGAGAGTAAATTGATAAATTTTCCAACTTAACCACACTTTCTAGTCAATATATATAAATAAATATATATGTATAGAAATAATAATAATAATAAATTAATGAATAAATTAAAAATTAAAAATTAAACTCCTTGATTAAACTAGTCCTATACGTCCAGGCTTTACTGCAAAAGCGACTTATTTTACACCAATGTCTTCCATTTAAGTGTTCTATTAATTCTTGTGCTGATAACACATCCTTTGCGAAAATTTGTCTTCTACACTGCTTCAGTATGGGACACACAGCAAGAAAATGTCGAATGTCTTCCTCTTCATTGGTATTACACAAGGAGCACATTTTAGATGTTAATGAGATTATATATCCATTAAGTTACCATTGTACGTAATATAATTAATTGTGTTCCCAACTTCATAATTTGGACTATTCAATAATTTAAATTGTAGTTAAAGATATAAATAACAAATTAATGTATTTTGGATAGTAAATAACCTGATATCAACAAAATAAAAAATAAAAGAAATGCACGTTAAACTCAGTAATAATAATAATAATACATAAAAAGCCATATATGGAATATGCTTCTTCAGGTTTTAAATATTTGTTATAAATTGTTTGAAGTTGGTTTTAAAAATAATGTCCTAAACGCAAAATTGGAGAACGAATTAAAAAAGAAGTAATTTTAGTTATGGATTGCAATTTGGTTGGGTAAAATTCTCAGACTCGAAATTAAAATATGTCTATAAATACTAAGATTAGTTTATGATTTAAATAGGACTATATGTTGAAGTCAAGCAGTACTACTTGCTTGTGAAGTTGGGGTTTTATGCTATATTTTATTAAGTTAAAATTTTGAATTTTTAAAGCTTTTAAATATAACGTAATTTTACTTTACACATACGGTGATCTATACATACTATAAATAAAATTGAAGTGTCTGTCTGTGATTTCAAAATATAAGCTTTTTCTAAGCTCATATAGTTATTCACACATTACCAAAACCTAAACACACATTTGTACATTTCCGTGTCCGTCTGTTTGTCCGGGCTAATCTCCGAAATGGCTGGACTAATTTTTTCGAAAAATTCATTACATGTAGAAGACTTTTCAGAGAATATTTTAGGCTACTTTTTATTCCAAAAATAAATATTATTCCAGTTAAAATTTAAAAAAATGTGTACAAAATTAGGGATTTTGTGGACTAGCGTTGGGGATAGTACATTGTATATTTCGACCTCTGTCTTACATTTTGTACAGTTCGCAACTACCCCCACCACCCAACTTATATCCAAGTGCTTCTGTCCTAATCTATCATCATTTCCGTAAAAATAACACAATATACAATAATATGTTTGCATTGGAAATACCGTTGATCACCACTGGGGTTGGCGAGCGAAGAGAACAGGGGTAGAGCCCCTAGTATTGAATAAATAAATATACCGAAGAATGTATTGCGGCCGTGTGAGAAGCTCGATAGTATATTATCAACTGGAACTGATGCCGGAAATGATATGCAGAGCCTTGTACAGCATTTGTTCTGTCAGTGTGTGGGGTCCCATTTGAATACATGGAGAGCTAGTATTCAGTAAAATATATTGCTGTAGAGCACTTGCTTTGATCAAGATGGTTTCTCAGTGTGCGGCCGGCCTAAGAGAGTGTTAAAAGAAAATGTCATACGAGGGTATAATACCGTTGTAAGTAGAACATTTTGTAAGATATTCTACCCTCAATTAAAAACACTAAGGTAGAGTTAAGTTAAACCATATATACACACAGTAATATGTTCACTTATCCATCGGAAAAATAATGAAGTTGGAGAAAGCACAATTAAAATTTACAGTGAAAAATAAAACATGTTGGAATTTATAAACTAATCTGCAAACAATGATCGAGAAAGCAAATGATGATTTCACGGCAGAGAATTGAAGCTACTTCATTAGAATATAATGTTGGTAGCATTCTTCCAAGTGTTCTCATGTCTTAGAAGTATTGATGATGGGAACCAGATCATTGGAATAAGGAAGAAATATTTATCAAACAATTAATTGTTACACGATTTCACATCGATTGAACAGATCGTTCCTTCCGACGGAATTAAATAAAGAGCTTGCTTTGAAAATATAATTTCTAGTGTTTTTAATTCATTGAATGATTTTGTTCTCGCTAAATAATAGATTAGTGTTTACACTAACCTCATACTAACTTTAAACCTACACAAAACGTGAACACTACGAGGCAGAACACGATAAAAGTGCAATAACGCAACATCAATTACACACATAAAAACCTTTTTTTTATTTTCACATAATAAAACGTACACAAATTAAATTTTGAACTTATCTGTCAAATAAGTTTACATGAAATTTACAAATATTTCTAGAGCTCAACAAATAGGGTCTAGGGAAAATAGATGTTTTTTTTTTAAACTTAAACAAGAAAAATGAAATAAATTGAAGAAGAACAATTATAATTTTCAGAGTAAATTATATATTTCTGTAACTCAGATAATCCAGATAATAAAGCACTGTATAACAAAAGAAACTTACACTTTATGTAGTTTGTTGTTTGAATGTAAACTGGGCGTTTTAAAAATATGTGTAGTGTCTTCGCAAAGAGAATCAAGTCATTCAAATACATTTAAACAAATTTAAATTCAACATAAGAAAAAGCATACAAGTTAAATGCTGTACTTATCTGCCAAAAATGTTTACATGAAACCTGAAAATATATCTGAAATTCAACAAACCCCTATTTGTTTTGAGTTAAATGTGTAAATAGGGTCTAGAAAAAACAATTGTGATTTTAAAACTTAAAACGAGAAAAATGAAGAAAATAACTGAAGAATACAAATTAAAATTTTCAGAAGCAATTATATTCGTATATTTCTGTAACTCAGCTGATCGAAATAATAAAGCACTGTATAAGAAAAACAACTCGCAGTTTGTCGTTTGAATGTAAACTGAGCGTTTTAAAAATACGTGTACTGTCTTCTGTAAGAAAATCAGGTCAAATAAACTGTTTTAAATTTCTATTTTAACACAAGAAAAAGGACACAAATTAAATCCTGTACTTATTTTCGAAATACGTTCACATGAAACCTAAAAATATTACTGGAGCTCAACAAAAACCTCTCTGTTTTGAGTTGAAAGTGTAAGTAGGGCCTAGGAAAGAAACAACAAAACTTCCATTATAACAATTTATAAGATAAGGAGTGTGGGTAAAACGTAGCATAAGAAATGTGCTTTCCCTCGCAATGGTAATCATTTTTAAAGGTCTAGTTTTTTAACACACATACTGTTGTTAACCACTACAGGAAACTTTATGTTATGTTGATTACCTACATTTCTTTCCGAATTAAGATACATATTTTGTAAGCACTCTTATGTTTATAAAATTACTTGGAAAATCACGCAAAAGTTGATAAGTAATATATTTAAACATAAGAACACAAATATATTGCCTTAATTGTCTGCTGTATTGGCGGCCATCTAGGATTTTTATCCCATAAGAGCAGTGTTAAATTTCAAACCATTTATTTCGCTCATTTTTTATCATAAAATTGTTTGCAAAGTCTCATTTTAAGCGCAGTCACAATAAGTATCCGTTTTGCGTTTCACATTAATTTTTGTTCATTTGTCACGTAATTGACATTTTTGAAGTACCAACTTTGAACTTTTTTCTTTACACAATAAAAAATGTATAATTAAAATTGCGGTTCCGCAATTTTATAAAGAATATTCAGTTTTTATTTTCAGCACTCAATTTCAAAAGAGGGATTTATACAATGGTTTGAGAAGAGGTAATGTCAAAGCTCAGCTGTGAGAAATTGCACTGTTTAGATACGGCTATAGAGTGAAGAGCTGGCGTCGCCGGCTGCTTTCTCGTTTACTGCAGCAGACCCTTAAAGGTATATTTAGTGAACAATAGTTTTACTTAAAATTCATTGTAGTCTATCGGATTATTTGTAAATAAATGGTTGTTTTGCCGAACTCCTAATCAATAACAATCACTTTTATAGAAACATAGAGACCACATGGAAATACTGCTCAAAACACCTAAGAGCAGAATTATGGATGTATAAGAGGAGTTTGACAACACACCAAAAACAACTCAAATGATGTATTAAATGATAAACTCAAATTTAATTCAAATTAAATCAGGTAACTCAAACTCCAACAACATGCAGAAAGTAGTTTACACAGTCTACTACAGTCTATAGAAGACGTTGGATTGCAATTCAGTCAAGTAGTAGAACCAGTTGGCTACTTGAAGACAATTTTGATATTGTAACACGAGTACAAATGTGCAAAACTAACATTTTAACCATTTTGTGTTGTATGCTAAGTGTCAAACTGAAGATGCCGCCAGTGAAACGGCAAAACAAGTCGCACTGAAAATAAGGATTATTGAGACGTACAATGTATTTATGGCCATTTATTTAATAGTTTTGCCGTTGCTAGGTGGTATCAATGACCTATAACTCAATCTATAACTGGTTTGGTTCTGACAGGTTTTATTATGCTTATAATATACAATTCATTCAATCTTCATTGAAAGTACATAGAACGAAAAATTATTGTGATTTGTAAACAATGCTTCCTCTACTCTACAAGGAGATAGAACTGTGCAATTCGTATTTTTAGAATCATGTCAAATTTTAATAAATCGATCGTGCAGCTGAACAGCTGACGAATTTCCAAAATTAAGTTTATACTTTGGGCTTCAACCGAATATTTGGGAAATTGATCTACTCACCAAAACGCTGATTAGGTGCCTATGTGTACGAAATATATTAGTAGAATTTGTTTGCACCAAATCCTCCAGCTTCGACTTTGCACCTAGACTTGCGGCCTCGGGCTGGACTGCTTCGTTTAAACACGGCCGTCGCCTTGGGATCAAAAGATGTCCTCCCCCCCACGGTAAGGTACCCTACGTGTATTTGAAACGGCTACTATTATAGAATTTTACGTTTTGATCATTTTTGGGGAAACCAAGCGAGCTTTCAGGTCGTGTAAAAAAACAAAATATTCAGCATAACATCCTTCATTCATTTGTCTAGATAAAAGCCTAAAAAGTTTCATTCTGGTATCGAAAATTTAGAAAAATAGTAACTTCAGGTAGTTGGACTTTTGGCTGACGGACTCCGTCCGAGTGATTCAGACAACCAACGTATTTCATTTTGCTTCGCTATTGCTTGATTTAATTTTAAGGGTGGTTATCCCATTACACCCCTTTGACTTAAGTAATCGAATTACAAATGTGTGTTTTTTTTATATCAATTATGAATAATATTAAATAATTTTAGATTTATAGTTTGTAGTAATTTAGTGAAATTTATTTTTATTGTAAAATTCCTAGTACTATTATGTGTAAAGTGTGAAATTTTAGTAAAATTAGTCGAGTAGTTTTTGAGAATATAGAAAAGGTAAGTGGATTATTATTTAATTGTAAGGGTAGTTGTTCCATTTCATCTTTTTGACTTCAGTAATCGAATTGCAAATAGTTTTGAATATCAATTAAAAATTACATTACATGATTTATAGCTTGTAGGAAGCTAGTTTAATTTATATTTATTGTATAAGGGTAGCAACCCCATTTCAACCCCTTCCATTTGTGAATTTAAACCATTCAGGGATCCTCTCAAACACACACAACATTTGTTTATCAAAATTGGTCTAGCCGTTTAGGAGTAGTTTAGTGACATACTCACGTACAGAAGAATGATATATATAAAGATATATACAATTTTTAATGACACACCAAAACTTGTTCTGTGGAGCATGATTGGTGTTCATTGATTAATCCCGACCTTAGGTCTCACCATAAGGGTCACTGCAATAGCTCATCTTTCCTATGGAAATTCACCAATAAAGACTGTATTCAACAAAAATTGACAGTGTTCAGCTTAGTGTTGGTCCATTGTGGGATTAGTACTGATTAGCGTTCAAAATAAATTATATTTCTCATTACTCAATCCTCAAAGCATACTTACAGCAATTGATGCAAAATCTAAGATTATAAATAATGAAAGTCATAGAGGTAACAAACAAGGAGAACTTGTAGATGAATAAAACCTAAGTATCTGTGGGAAGTGCGATGTGGTGATAAATGACCGGAACTAATTGTCAGACATTGAGACATTAGATGTTTATCTAAAACCAATCTGTGTATAAAGCGAAACCGAAGTTAATAGAGAAGACAAAATAAAATACGTCGAGAAAGATTCCGAGTGAATATAATATAGTGTTGTGTGTGAAGGAAGGCAATTGAAGGACAAAAGAATATTTGATTGAAAAGATAAAACGGGATAAACAACATGAGGATTAAGTCAGAGGAAAAACTAGATCTCTAAACATGATATTTTTATGAGGTGAATATGAAGATAAAAAATGAAGAAGAAATAAATAATTTAAGATGCCAAAACTTTAAGAGGGATCTGTCGCCATGGAAGAAATTATTTACGTTTTATCATATTCTGCACTTCTTAGAAAATGGCGGTAATCAAAACCAGCCTATTGCAATAAGGACAACGATTGAACATCGGCAAATCTTTTATCTCCTGTACTTATTTCTTACACAACTACATCTGTTACACATGCGCAGAGAACGTCCAACTGAACGTGACTACACGAGATACCCGAGCGAAGCGACACAATCACGTCTAATTCCAACTGTCATGCACATAATGAAGGCTATAAAACGACAAAACAGTTTGACACCAAATTAAGAGTACGTTGGCACGTTAGCGTAACCTTTGGAAATGATCTCGAATTTTGTTATTCAATCGTTCTGCAATTATGACATAAATTACAGACTTTTGTCGCAAAAACCACACTGCAATAATTGTAAGAATTTTTAAAATGTATTCTTCCGTGGACAAGAGTGATTGATTTGATTGTTTTTAATGCTTCTGATTTACAAAATTATAATTATAAGTTACCAATAAACATAAAATAAAAAGAATAAAAAAAAAATTAAAAATAATAAATAAGTTTATTTTTATATATTTATTTACTATAGTTTAACGGTTTTTCTTCAGAACTAAAAATGTTACGAAATATTGGCAACAGTATACATTTTTCTACAAGTATTGAAAAATGATAAATTTTCTGGAAACTAAAACGCTTATATAAAAACATTTTAAAATTGAAATGCAGGTCAAATTTATACCGATTTGGAGGGCTTTTAAAGCTGCATATTTTATGTTTAAAAAATGTTTGTAATTCAAACCATTTGCAAATGGCGACAAACCTCACATATTTACGTTTTGTACGGCCCGCTGTTTGGTAATAAAATATAACCGAAAGGAGAAATTAAATTTACACTAGTTATTATATTCCTGAAAAGTAAAAACTGTAATCAACTCCTTTAAATTTAGTGTAAGTCCGTACGTATGTATGTAACACATAATATAACAGCTGATTTCATCCATCATCTTGTAAAAAAAACTTAAACAAAACCAGGAGTAGTTTATACTTTGGGGTTATGTTCATAACTTCAATCATTACAATTAATTTCTTGTGAAGTGTGTTTTTATAAATATGAGTTATAGAAGAGTAATGTGTGCTATAATACGTTATAATATTTACTTTTACGTTATAAACTGAATATAAATATAACCTTTTATCGTCATTATGTTTGTTTATACAAATTTAAAGAAGAGATACCATCGTTTAACTTCAAAAACATTCGTACATCTTATAACAAATAAACATAGGCCTATTCGATTATTAATTTTTTTACTATGATATTAAAAACTTTTAATTAATTTGATCTGTTAATATGAAATAAAAACAAATAAAAGATAATATTTGTATCTTTCTTTAAATATATAATAACGAACATAAATACAACATTTTAACAAATAGGCTTACAGTTTTATAATCCTTATAATTGTACACATTTACCGAGTTAAAAATCCCCGTCTGCATAGTTAGATAAAGTTTGTTGTTTTTAAATAGTATTGTTTTAAATTATGTATTTCTTATGTGTATTTAATTAATCTGCCTGTGATTTTTCGCGGGGCTTACTAGTAAAAAAATAATAATTGTCATGAATTTAAAAAAAAAAAAATTATTTGAGATGTAAAATATACTTGTATTGTTTTTTTTGTTTTTACCCTTCATAACAATGATAATTTACTCAAGAAGAATAGAAGGAAGATGCAAACTATTAATCAAATTAAAGTCACTCAAAAAAACTTTCACACAAAAACCCAAAAATATGTAAAAAGAATATAAAATAGCATAAATAAAATAAAAAGTAATATAAAATAAAAATAATACAATTAAAAATGTAGTTGGTACATTAACTTTAAATAGTAGAAGCTTGAATTTAGACCTTAAATTTAAAAAACAATATTAATGTATGGTTTTTCACATATAAAATACTGAAATTAGATTTGACATTTCTATGAAAATGACTTTACGACTTTGGTAGAATGGGCTTGAATTACTATGCATTGATAATGTGTGGGAAAATTTTGAGCTTTGAGAATAAAACGGGTAAATGATAGTAAATACAAATTGTTTACGTTTAAGGCTGCCATATTGAAACTCTCGTTAATATGCACGTAAGGTAATATGTTTGTATGTTAATATGTTTTAAGAGACTTTTAAAATAATAAATAGCTCCAAGCTTTATTTACATTTACATTGAACATAAAACCAACCGCCCAAGTTATTTATACCTTTTGGGGAAATCTGATAAATATTTTTGTTTAGACCCTTTAGGAGCGAAATAGTGGGACTTTAGTTGAAAACCAGAGTCTAAACTTATTATTTTACTTTTCATAGGAACTGAATTGGTGCTTTGTTATAAGATGCATATTAACTTTAATATAAGCACAGGAATGATAAATTAGAAGTATTTTTAGAAAATGAATTCATTCAAGTTGGTAAATAGTTTGGAAACTGTGAAAAAATAAAAGTATCTTCATGCACAGAAACATACAACTAATAATAATAAATAAATAAAACCCTAAATAAAGACATACACAATAATATTGTAGTTACATTATAAAAAAAGTATATATAAAAGATAATCATAGAGAGTATAAAATAACTTTAATAAAATTAAAATTAAATAACAATGATAATATTAAAAATCAAGGATCATATTTAAAATCATTAACATTACTTTTTACACCTACTTGAAAATAGTAGAGGTACTTGAAAATAATACAATTCATTTGACCTTTATATTTGATAAAAATTTCAAATTATGAATATAGTTTTACATTGTCAGTATAAAATAACATTGTTGTCCTTCAATAGTATTCATTATGCAGTACTTGAGAAACAAAGTGCATGTACATTAAGTTATCACTGCAACTGTAATAAGCTAATCAAAACAATGCGTACCTTCATGTCACTGTGGAGATTAAGACCTCGAGTCAGCTAAGTGGAGCACACGACTGTTGATCTTCAGCAGCCTTTTTAACTTTATATAGTGAAGAATCCTTTCCCCGGAGGTCGCCCTTCAAATTCACGTATTGTTCAAGTAACTGGATCAGACTGTCCACGGGTTAATTAATAAAAGCTACGGTAAATCATACTCCGTGCAATCCGCCCACTAGCCTCACTTCACTTTCAACAGAGATCTGCAATTCCGTTTTACTCCTGAAGACATTTCCAGTTAGTTATTTAAGTACAACAGCCTCTCTTGAGATGTCTAGAATAAATCTATATTTCCTGTCTGTTTTATTGTTTTAGAAAATATGCGAGCATTATCATTTGATCTTTAAATATATATTATTTTGACAGATTATACATTGTTTTCAAATCCATAAAGTCATACATTTTCACTACCTCTCTATATATCAAAACAGTTTTCATAAGAATCTATAAGATTGAATAATGGTTCTGATTTACCATGAAGCATTTATAAGTATACCAGTTTACCTGGCAATGCTTCGCTATTGCTTGATTAAATTTTAAGGGTGGTTATTCCATTTCATCCCTATGTCTTAAGTAATCGGCAAATGTTTTTTATATCATTTAAGAATAATATTAAATAATTGTAGATTTATACATTGTGGGAATTTAGCGCAATTTATTTACCCCATTTAAACCTGTTTGTTTGTAGTGACGATATTCTCTAAATAATCCTGGTACTAATATGTGTAAATTGTGAAATTTTAGTAAAATTAGTTGAGTAGTTTTTGAGAATTTAGAAAAAGTAAGTGGTTATTAGTATTTAATTTTAAAGATAGTTATTCTATTTCATCCCTTTAACTTAACCAATATTTTAAATAGTTTTGTATATATCCCTTAAAATTAATATTACATAATTTTAGCTCTATATTTTGTGGGAAGTTAGTTTAATTTATATTTATTGTATATCAATTTCATTGCAACCCCTTCGAATTGTGAATCTAAACATCCAGGGACCCACTCAAACACGCACATTTCATCAAAATTGATGGATATGTTTAGGAGTTCATTGACATATACACGTACAGCAGAATTATGTATATGCAGATAATAGTTGTTTTACAAATAATTACAAAACATGTATAACATGTAATAAGGTAATAATACTTTTTACGTCGTATTAAATTTAATCAAATTCTTACTTGTTTTTGTATAAATAAGTTGGTGGTTAACTAATAGACTGACACACATAACTAACTGTGAAAAGCTTAAAAAGTAAAGAGAATAATTTAAAAATAATTTAAATGAAACCTTAAATCCTAGAAATAGGTTCAGTTTTATCTTTTACTCTATAAGGTTTTGGTATTATTAACAGAAAAATGCTTCTTGAATCACTTAGAAGTATCTAGAAAGGAAAAAAATTCTCTAAGTATGCAATTGTTTAGATTTTTACATTTTACGTCAACATATTATGTGGATAAACTAATTACTAATTATTACCATTACAAATTATGATGTTAGAAATTATAATATAACTTAATAAAACTTTTAAATAATGTAATATTATTTAATACCACTGATCGCTTAGCTCGCCACCCCCTTCGGTGAAATTTGGTGATGCCAATGTAACCACAAAATCAATAATTTTGTTCATAATTATTACATATTTTTAATAAAAATTTCAATTTAAATGATGATTGGTTATTACAGAGGCACTTGGATCTAAGTTGGGCGGTGGGGGGTATCAGTGACCTGTACACATTGATCAAAATAAACACGCAGTATCCCCAACATTTGTCCACAAAATTCCTAATTATGTCCTAATTTTTAAATTTTTTAACAGGAATTTTAAATATTTTCGGAATAAAAGTAGCCTAAAATGAAACGTCCTCTACATGTTAATGAAAGTTTTGTCAAAATCGGTTCAGCCATTCCAGAGATTAACCCGGCCAAACAGACAGACAAAAAATTTATAAATGTTTGTTTTGGTTTTTGTAATGTGAGAATAACCGTATAAGCTTGGAAAAGCTTATATTTTGAAATCACAGGCAGACACATCCATTTTTATTTATATGAATAAAAAATAAAAATGGCTGTTGTGCTAAAATGAGTGTTTACTATGGAACTATTGACACCATTTTATTTTAAAAATCTAGATTTTTTGATAAATACATTCAAAACACACTTGCAACAAGATATTTAAATTCATTATTGTAAATTAGAAACAACATTAGCCATAATTTACAATGTAATTTGTTGTAATAGTTATTATTATGCCACTTTATTTAGCTTTATAACTTTAGTAAGATGAAGTGCTCTTACAAAACTCACGATAATGTTGGCCTACAGTGATCGTATAGACTAAAATGCTGATTCCTTGCAATTTATATACGAGTAATTTCAGACACCAACAGTTCTGTTATAAATTTAGTTGTAACTTATATAAATGTCAATGAGGGTGACGATATTGTTTTTAAACAGTTCGACAATTAAATGTACTTTTTGTGAGAATTTGTGTTTTTTTAGAAATAATTTATCTATTTTTGAGAAGCATTACTATTATTGTCACATTATAAAATAATTTCCACAGTAAGTGGTAATTTAAAAGTTGATAGGCTACTACCGACTCAGACGGATCTATTTCATAATTAATTGATGATGACTGGAAAGTATCTTCGCCTTGAAACAAGATCTGCTCACAAGACTCCCACTATTAAATTATAAGACATAATTCAGTATAGTTACCAGGAAGTACGGTATCTACTTCACTTACCGATGTTGGTAATCGTTCAGCACTTAAGGAACTCTTTAAATCTTGTTTATTATATAGCTTTGTTCGCAGCGTGTTTATCTTGGGCTAGTTAAAGATGAATCAGTCATACCTTGCACAAAATGACAGAAGAAAATTTAATAACTTAGTCTTAGGTAAAAGTACAACAAAGCAGTACAATTACTTGACGCTGAACACATGTAGTTTAGTTCGCGAACTGCTGTGAGTTTAACAAAAACGCACTCAAGTAGCTGTAGGAAAATATATTTTTACATTTTAATATGAAAGGCCAAATTTTATAGTCCTCAAAACAAAACAAGAATTTATTACAATTCGTTAGGTTGAATTGGAGAAATTTGCGTTCAAAAATTGAATTTTTGTGGATTTTTAATATTTTTGTAATTTCATTCTTTAGCGTTTCAACAGCCTAAACTTTTCAACTGGTATTAATTGCTTGCATTAAGTGCCATTTATTTCGATAGTTAAAACAAGCTAGGAACACAGGTTCTTTATTATTAGTGTTATGTAAAAGTCATGCCCTAGTATGTTTATCCAACATTATAAATTATTTGTTACCAACTATTGCCAACCTTACGGCTGCAGTGAGGTTTAAGGTTGTGTGATTTACGGTTAATCTGTTCTTGCGGTTTCAGGGCGTGCGAAGCACAACATATTTCGATAGCAGGGGTGTCGTGAAGTACAATGACATTATCAGTCCCGTATAGACAGACATAGGGATAGTTAAGGCAACGTTACGTTTGAAATTGTTCACGAACATACCCTTTACGAAGTACACCAACATACCAACATGTTTCGCAAATCTTCTTCTGCTGGAAAGATGAGCTATTGCAGTGACTCTTATGGTGAGACCTAAGGTCGGGAGTAGTAAATGAGCACCAGTCATGGTCCAACGAACACGTTTTGGGGTGTCATTAAAAATTGTAGGCTATAAATGTGTTCGCACTCTAACTGCCGCATTTTCAGCCCAATTTGTTCCAAATTTGGTACGCACATTGGGTGTCTAAGTTGCTCTGACGAGTTCGTTACCCAAACAAATCCAACAACGGATGCACGTTTTTGTCAGGAAGAAAATGTTTTTTAGAATTTACGTATAGAATGAAACGTTTGTGGTTTTATCTAAAAAAATTAATGTAGGATATTATTCTGAAAATTTGTTTTTTTTTACACTACCTTATAGATTTTTTTTAGTTACCCAAAAATCAATCAAAACGTAAAATACCATAAACGTACCTAGTTCAAATCCAAGTGGGGGGTTATTGAAGCCCTATAACATAAATCCTTATTTTGGAAATTCGCTCAACTTACGTCACCGGTTCAGCTGTGTGGTCGAGTTATTTAAACTGATCACCTCTCGAGAAAACGTTTTCTTTTTTCACTTGCCAATTTTCTAAGGAAAAATGTTGTTTCTATAACAATCTAAATTAAAAATTCTTTCTACAGAGTAAAATTATTTTTGAAAGGTGTAAAAATAAGTAATAAGAAAAATTAAGACTGAAATCAGTTTAAATAAAATACATAATTATACAACTCAAAATAGTTAACTGACAAATTTGGTCAGAAGATTTATTAAACTCTACTGTCAATAATTAAAATAGAATTTCAATAAATTTTGATGTCTTAATTTCACGCCAGCTCGTTTTATTATAGTTTTAACTTAAAATTTTAATATTCATATTTCCTAATTTCGTAATTAATTGTACATTTAATATCTTAAATCTCCCAACTTTAAACCAGGATAAAGTGAATTACAAAACTTTATTTTTACTTTCTCACTATACTATAGTATAGAGAAAGAATAGTGATCGCAAAAAAATCGATGTTGACATTTTTGTGAGATATCCGTTTTGGGACCCACTGAGTCCAAAAAAGTGGTTTTTACAAAAGTCTGTTTGTATGTATACAAATCTAGAGCGAAAACTATTCGATCGATTTCGAACAAATTTGCACCAAACATGTTAATTAGGCCCGTATAGATGCACGAAAAAGGGTTTTGAATTTTTTTGAAAAACCACCCCTTTTTTGGCCAAACCCCCCCAAAAAATCAGTTATTATTTTTTATAAAAAACGGCGCTAACGATTTTGATAAAATTTGTCTTGTTTGTAGCAATTAATGTACCCTACCATATGCAAAACCGCATCTTTCTAAAGAATTCTCGTTTAGCTAATAATAATAATAATTACTGATTTTTTGGGGATTTTTGGCCAAAAAGGGGGTTGTTTTTCGAAATTTTTCAAAACCTTTTTCGTTTGAAAAATTTGTTCGAAATCGATCAAATAATTTTCTCTCTAGCTAATAACAATAATATGTATGGGTTACTATCCTACTTTAATGTATCCCCTTTAATACTTTAATTCAACTATGAAGTCACAGTGAATCTGTTTAATAATTTAAATATGTTTGTGAGAAAGTATGTGTTAGTTTCTGGTACCGTTTATTTACTTTAGTTGTGTGTCTGACCTATGTTTATAATGTAACTTTGTAACACACCTTACTTCACACCGGACAAGGCCCTCGACTACATCTCCAGCTTGTTGCTCTTCTTCCTTCTTCAAGACGTAGAGCTTATTACGTTACGAAACCTGATGGGACCAATTAAACAGAGTTCTGCACCAAATACTGTACAGCACCGGTCCTTACAATTAGTTATGTAACGTGCGTTTGGAAACTTTTAACAGATTGTAGTTCCACAGCGAGGATGGGTTAATTTGACATAATCGTCAGCTGTTTATCAGATGTTATTTTAGGTAAAAATACCAACAGTGCACGTAATTTTATAGGTAATACGTTAACTAAACAAGACACGAGCCTATTTGAAGTAACCGTCACGAAACCAACAAAATATAAATTATGCAATCGTCTATGGTACTGCTGAAAAAAGTTAAATGTGTATTTGGTTTGTATCTTTAGGTCCAATCCCTCAAACTATATTATTGAATTGGATGTAAAAGAAAACCGTAAAGTCAATGTTGCCGTAACGCCAATTCTTTTAGGCTGAATTTAGTAATAATTTTAGTGTTATTGGGAGTTCTGGAGTACATTCTCAAATAATCCCCAACGACTCAATTTTCTCACTGAAAACTTGAAAAGCCTACGAACTTAGCCGGTATTTCAGCACAAATTTTCTAAAAGTCGGTTCTTTGACAATGATTTTTTAATGTGACTCCGATAAAAAAAATCTATTCAATAGAGAGATAGAAGTAACAGTTACAAAACCATATCTTTCAGTAAAGAAACTTCTGTACGGTTACTGTAAGCCACTACTTTGACTTAATTAACACAGCAATAAAAAAAAATACAGGGTGATTTTAAAGTATGGAAATGGTTTTATATTGCGCAACTGAGACGTACTTGGCTGAAGAAGCTTATGTGAGTCTGTTAGTTTTAAAAATCAAAAGTTTTGGTGGTTTCTTGAATTTTTATCAGCCATCTTGGATCCGCCATATTGGATTCAACTTTATGTTCTTAAATGGGATGGTGGTCATGTGGCACATCATTTCAATGTGTGAAACTTCAAAAAGAAAAAAACGGCGTAAACAGTTTTTCATTAGAAGCAATGAACTTTGTTTTTCAGTTATAAGCATTAAAAGTTGCAATTTTGAGAACATTTTGTTGGCAATAAAAAAGGTAGAAAGCACTGCATAAACCATTTTATTGCATTTTTCAATCATAACTGATTTTGCCAACAGAATTTATATTACATTTTTAAAATAATTGTTTCAGCTGATACCTATTTTCTCATATTAAAACCGGTAGCTGAATTGTGGTTACTAAATAATTAACAAAGCCATTTATTTTGTTGTTATATTGCTTATTTATTGTTATTATTTCTTATTATTATCATGTCTTACCAACGTTTAAACTTAGTTATTAGATATAAAATAAACTTGATAGAATAAACTTTGAACACAAAATCTCACAACTAATACGTATATTAACTCAAACGCGTTTCAACGACAAAGTCGCCATCTTCAGTGATGCACAAGCTACAATAGTCAAACTATAATGTTACTAGAGTATAACACTAAAGTTAGTTATTAGATGCTTTATTATTGAAAAATGCAATAAAATGGTTTATGCAGTGTGTTCTACCTTTTTTAATTGCTAACACAATTTTTCCAAAAATTCCTACTTTGAATGCTTTCGAAAACGAAAGTATATATTGAACAACTGTTTCGCCGTTGTTTTTCCTTGAAATTTCACATTGAAATTGACGTGTCACATGACCAGCATCCCATTTAAAAACATAAAATTGAATCCAATATGGTGGAACCAAGATGGTGGACAAAGTTCCAGAACCATCAGAATGTTGGATTTTAAAAACTATGCAGCATAAGCTTCTTCTGCCAAGTACGTCTTAGTTACGCAATATAAAGTCGTTTCCATACTTAAAAATCACCCTGTATGTTGTCAGCTTCCAACAGCTGATTTTGAATATCTAAATAAATATTTTAAGGTTACGTTTAGGTAAATCCTATAAACAATCTAACCCTCTCTCTTCTAATACAGTTGGCAGTGGTCATTTACACATTTTGTATTTTAGATTTGAGGAAGCTAAAGTAAGTTAAGTTTGTTTACTACGATGGGACTTGAGGAAACTAACAGTGGAAGAATGGCAGGCCAGATGGACTGTGGTAGACTGGGCAGGGAACTGGACCAGGCGCCTGATTCCTGATTTAAGGAGATGGATCAGTAGACTATTATACAACACAATTCCTGACTGGGCATAGAGAGTTCCGAAACTACTACACAGGTTTAAATTAAGAGAAGGCGCAAAGCGCCTCTATTGTAAGGAGGACGACTCTGTGGAGCACACCTTCTTCCATTGCCCTACACTGGACAGGAATGTGATTGGATGGACGTTTGAGTGTTCTACTGCTGTTGGCACTTTGCTGGAGAAGAGACAATATTGGGAGGCAACAACCAGGCTGTGTAACTCGATCCTGGCACAAAAGGAGCAAGAAACTCAATTATAAGAGCTGCGATAATGAAGAATGAGACTAAAGGAACCATTATGGAAGTAATGCGAAAGCAGTTCCGTGATTGTTTTCCCCGGAGTTCGTTTTTAGTAGGTAAACTGGAAAAACAGGAGTCCTACTCTCAGTGCTTAATAAAGAGCTCGAAGAAGCTTAGTCAGCTAAACCGTTGACGTGAGCGAATTTCCAAAATTGAGTTTAGGGCTACATGTTTTAGGGTTTTAACCAACTATTTGGGAAATTTCTTTTCATGAAGGCGGTCAATAGCTGCCTGTGTATATGAAATATATTAGTAGAATTTGTTTGCCCCTAAGCCTCCAGCACAACACTAGTGTTCTGTTTTCAGTGGTTGTGTGCACTGGTGGATCCAGGGGGGGGGGGGGGG
>JAGFPH010000005.1:1423066-1457339 GCA_018207615.1 Philaenus spumarius
GGGGGGCTGTGGGGGCTGCAGCCCCCTTTGGGTTATTATATTTTTGTCGACTCACGCACTACGCACTGCTTCGTTCTACTCGCAGCGGAAAAACTCGCTTTGCAAGTTTGCCCTTCGGCCTTGCGGCCTCGGGTTATGGACTGCTTGGCTTTGCTCGCAGAGTACAAACTCGGCAGTTGTAAAGTTATTATTTTAAGTATCTTACAAAGATAAAAACTCACGAAAGACTAAAATAGATTCTGACTAACTTAATTAATAATGCAAGAGCTACGTACTGCTTGGCATTATTCCTCTTGTAAGTACAAGTGTAAGGTTCTCGTAGAGTTGAGCGAACTGGCAGACTTAAGTTCAATGCTAGACGACGGATTGTCACGCGAAGGCTGTGAATACATATTATCATACATTATTTCACGGTTATGAAATTCTTTTCATTAATTAAAAGTGTAAATTTATTCTATTCGTGTGATTTCTACTTTCCTAATGGCATTTCCTGTTTTTCGTTTCAACAGGATATCCACAATCATAAATTATAGAACAAATAGTCCGTCAAGTATTGCTTCGTTTTTCGGTTCCGTGGTGGTAGTTGTCGTCATGCTTGCCCGTCCGTGTGCTACAGCTTGTCTTTTAATTGTTGCCTATTGTCTGGACCAGTTAGGTTAATACAAAACGGGACTAGCACAGTATAACGCAGGAAAATCCATTGCCAGTAGTTAGGTTCGAACCTACGCCACCTGTGTTCCAACGGTGTAGTTTGGAAGAATCCTTTAGCATGAGGCGGAAACTCCTAGCCATTTAGATTTAAATTATTTATTATGTTTAAAAATTATAAATGCCAAAATAAAACGTTCTGTAATTTTCTCGTTTTATACACTTACTTGGTGAAAATTTGCATTAAACTAGTAGTCCTGGCAATGCTTCGCGAATGCTTGATTTAATTTTAAGGGTTGTTATCCCATTTCACCCCTTTGACTTAAGTAATCGAATTGCAAATGTTTTTTTATATCAATTAAGAATAATATAAAATAATATTAGATTTATAGTTTGTATTAATTTAGTGCAATTTATTTTTTAGTTTTTAGTGACCGTATTCTCTAAAATAATTATAAAGGTACTAATATGTGTAAATTGTTAAATTTTATTAAAATTATTTGAGAAGTTTTTCGGGATATAGAAAAAGTAAGTGGTTTGTTATTTAATTTTAAGGGTAGTTATTCCATTTCATCCCTTTTAAGTAATAAAATTTCAAATAGTTTTGTACATCCCCTAATAATAATATTACATATTATTTTATTTTAGCTTTATAGCTTGTAGGAAGTTAGTTTAATTTATATTTACTTTATAGGGATAGCAACCCCAGTTCAACCCCTTTCAATTGTGAATCTAAACCATCCAGGGACATACTCAAACACACTCAAAATTTCATAAAAATTGGCCCAGCCGTTTAGTAGGAGTTCAGTGACATACAGAAGAATTATATATTACAAAAAATCCCTAATGCATAACTAAAACAAAACAAGAATTAATTATGCCATTTAAGATTTTAATTTCAAGTCACTTCCTGTAGCTTCGTGTCTTGTAAACACATGTACACCGATTCTGAAGAAAGGACTTAGTAAAAAAGTAAGAGTACATAAAAATGATAAGTTTTGAAAAAACTAGAAAATTAGTATAAAATTTCAATTTTTGCATTCTCTACAAAATGTACTTTTTTAAATTGTTCACTATGGTTAAATAAAAAACGAAGTCTGACATGATAATTCCTTTATTGTCTGTACTGTATGTGGTAGTAGATTTTATTCGGAACGTAAAATTGTATCTCAATAAAATTACCATATTTATAAAGCTTGAGAATCCGCATTTATTCTTATAATCAAAACTCATCATCTGTTTTACTATTTAGTATTAGACTTAGGCATTTGAAATTTTTAAACCTTTATCTTGCATATATTTAGAAGATGTTTGGGTATGGAAAACACTATAGTTTTAAAAATATTAAATGAAAATGTTTTAATAATTATACAAAAAGTTTGAAAAATATATTTTTTTAATATAACCTTATAACTTTTTTCCTAGAAACAGCACATGGTTTTCCATACCCAAAACGTTTCTTTATATTATGGGACACAAAATATTAACAAATTATTCAAATTGGTTAAAAAACAAAAAAGTTATTGAAAATAAAAAATCTTCAAAAAGTATAAAAAATCAAAATACAAAAAAGTGCGGGGAAACGTTTTCTCCCCCCCCTCCCAATCATTATTTTTAGTTGTACTAAACATTGTAACAATTAATTCAAAGTTTAATTTCTAAAAATTAAAAAAAAGTATATTTTTGGTGGCGGATCGCCTTAATATTATTTCGCTAAAATATTCGAGACGGCTGGAGGCACGAACCCTTTTCAAGTACTTTATGGAAACGGTGTGGAAATTTAGTTGGCTATTTTGATGTCAGTGTTAGTTTAAAATTGAGGTAGGTCTATCTAGGCACTGTTTATGCATGTTGTTTACAAAATAATAATGGAGAATTCGCCATCGAAAAGTCAAATCTGTTTAGTGACATTGCTTGGATTTGAAAAAAAAGAATTTACAAATAATAGTAATGCAGTAAGTCAAAGTGATACTAACCGAAGTTATTTATAGAATGTAACTAAAGTACTTTAATATTCTGAACTGATAGACTGAGTCAAAATCTGTGATGTATTTAGATACTTCTTGCTGACTTTTTTATTTTGGTGTACGAGAAAGCAAAGTTATATAAATAAAATAATGTATTATTAATTGCTGTCAAACTTTGAAGAACGTTACTGATTATTAGATTACTTTTATATTATAAAGTTGATAGGATGGTTAGTTTGAAAACAACGCTCAAATAAAGAGAGTGATTTGTAATATTTCACTTCTAAATAAGAAGTCAAAATATGTTATTATTGACCGAGTAATAATAACAAGTCCACTAGACAAGGTCTGACAAGTTCACTTGACTGACTTCATGAAGTACACTTTAAAACCAATGTGAACAATGCTAGTTGGTTTATTGTGACATAAATAACGCAATGATTAAAGATGATAACTAATTAAACGTGTTTTGATTTACGCAAAGAAATAATTTAGGTTAATTTCCATCAATTTCGTGATCTTGTAATGGACTGTGACTGTTTCACGACTCATCACACTTGAGTGATCAGGCTAAATACAAGCAAGCGAGAATTCTGGGAGGGCTAAAACACCGTAGTTCAGTTTTAAACCGTTTATCGAAAGCGTTATTAGCAAATTTCCATAGGAAAAATGAGCTATTGCAGTGGCCCTTATGGTAAGACCCGAGGTCGGGAGTAGCAAATGAGCACCGATCATGGTACCCAGAACACGTTTTGGGGTGTCATTAAAAATCATATATATAAATATGTATATATGTGTTCGCACTCTAGCGGCCGCATTTTAAGTCCGATTTGGTTCAAATTTGGTACACAGGTTGGTTGTCTACGTAGCTCGGACGAATTCGTTAGCCAAAAAAATCCAACAATCGGAAGCACGTTTTTTGACCGGAAGTAACTATTTTTTGAGATTATTTCTACGAGAATGAATTTGTTTTTTAGTTTTTTCTTCTACAAATATAAATGTAGGATGTTATTCTGCACATTTTGTTTTTTTACGCGACCTTATAGCTCACTTGGTTCCCCCAAAATCGATCAAAACGTAAAATACCATAGAAGTACCCGGTTCAAATCCATGTGGTGGATTCTAACGTGGGGTTGGCATGCGAAGCACGCAATGTTTTGTGTGTTGAAGATACTCCCAATATGCGGAATGGCGTGCGTAGCACGCAATGCTTTGTGTATTGAAGATACTCCCAATATTCGGAATGGCGTGCGAACTATTTTGCAGCTATTCAGCACCGTCGTGAATAGACCTATTTCCAAAATTGTTGGTTGAAACCCTAAAACATAGGCCTATAAACTTAATTTTAGAAATTTGCTCAACTCACGTCAGCAGTTCAGCTACGTGGTCTAATTATTTATAACAGTAACTGTTATTTAAATAATGAAAAGTGTAGTGGGAAAGTAGTTATTTATGATTTTCTTAAATTTGGGAGCTCAGTTTACGATCACATAGATTCAAATACAGCTATTAAAGTTGACATTTCTTTGTTTTATTCTATCTAACTTTTTGAGCATAAAGTGAGGTTTTAAAGCAATGAAACTTTATTTAAATAAGTTTAACATAATCTATATAAAAGCTGCTTTACCCTGATTGACATAGAACCAACGTAGAGCAAACACAACAACTGAAGATAAGCACAATTTTAGTTACATTTTATTTTAGGAATTCTAAGAAAGGTTTTTTGAAAAATTTTGGTTTTAAAGCTTAAAAATTGAGAAAATCTGAAGGTTTACTCTCAGCTTTATAGTAGACTAGGGGAAACCCCTGCGTGCTCCGCACGCCAACCCCGTTGAAACCTTCTATATTCATAATCATGTTATCTTTTCTTTATAATAAAGGTGTAGTTCCTAAACTATAGTTTTTTTTCAAAACTTAATTTTCCAACTTAAGTTATTATATCTTACCACACCATTAACTATTTTACCACACACAACTATGCCCGTCTGAAATTAAAGACCGCATTAACATTTGTTACGTTTAATGTGAAGGTTTTCCCTGATTATGTGTGTTAATCAGCAGTAACATAAACTTATTCATCAACTCCCATAAAAGCGAGTGTACCAGCGTACGAGTGTACGTGGAGTAACATTTAACATAACAGCTGATTTCACCCTTCATCTGTAAACGCTGTGTATATTATAGTTTGAGGTTATGTTTACAACTTCAGTCGTTATAATTTCTTGTGAAGTTGATTTTTTAAATATGAGTTATAGAACTAATGCATGTTATAATTATACGTAATAATATTTGCTTTGAGGTTATAAACTGTATATAAATACAACCTTTTATCATCAAAATATTCGTTTATACAAATTTAAAGTACCTATTCGTTTAACTTAATAATATAACAGCTGATTTCACCCATCATCTGTAATACGCAAACAAAACCTAACGTAGATTATACTTTGGGGTTATGTTTACAATTTCAATCAATAATAAAGCCTGTAATATTAATAACTTCTAAATCATTTGATCTATCAATATGAAATAAAAGGTAATAATTAAAAGATATTTTTTATCTTTCTTTATATATATATAATAATATAAATAAACACAAAATCTTGACAAATATTCCTACAGTTTTATAGTCCTTATAATTGTACACATTTAGCAAGTTAAAAATCCCCGTCTGCATAGTTAGGTAGGCCTACATAAAGTCTGTTTTTTAGATAGCATTTTGTATAAATGATGTGTATCTAATTAATCCGCCTGTGATTTTTTCACGGGGATTTACTAGTGTATAAATAAATCATACTCATGGCCAAATGCGGATTTTATTACATCTTAAAGTATATGGTAACTAGTTTGTCTTCAAATGTCATATTTATGATACAAACTGATGAAGTAATTAAAACGCAGTTAATGTTTAACTACATTTTATGATTTTCTCTTTAACGTGCTCTCTCCGTTTACTTCATCTTTCTAGGCACTAGCAATTAATACTTATGTGTTAAGTATTAATTTCCACTAGCCCCTAAGTTCACTCTCTTTTTGCAGTAACGATAATGAAACGAATTTCAAACGTTCACTTTCTTCGAACGATCTGGGTCATCTGGGTCAACGTTTACTTTTAATAGTTTTCCCTTATGTAAGTGTAGCTCTAAGTAAAACTATCTTTACAATCTCATATATTCACAAAACCACTTAACACAAACATATTCCCCGTTGGTCCAAGAGAGCAATGTGACAGATCCTTGTAAAACTAATGTTATCCCATCTGGAATAGCAAACTCGGTTTTTATTTCATTGCAAATTAAATTTACTGACTGACAAATAAGACGGCTTAAATTTACCTCTCCATTAGTGATCGTTGCTGTTTATTTGTTATTTATCAGTAACTCGTCTATTCATTTCAGAACAATGATATTTAAGTTAGCCATTAAAATGTGGATAGTCACAAAAACTGCTGGAATTATACAAAACATGCATACAAATATTGTCCTAGGATTATCGCCTTGACTACCGTGAAAGAAAATTAAGAGATCGAGTTGACCTAGGTAAAAGCATTTAATACGATACAGATATTAAATATTTACAATGCTCGATTTTCATGACTTGAATAAGCAAAAATACTATGCAATTTTAATTTAATATGTAAAATTAAAAAATATTGAAGGTTGGAGATATTTATTTATATATGGATAGAGACTACAGATAGTGCTGACTTGTGTTAGTCAATATCGAGAAGAAATTTAAAAATATTGTTTATTGTCCGTGATAAGTAATGAGAATTTGCAACGAAGGTTCCAGGTAGTGGTTATGTAGCGAATTAGAAGAGACAGAAAGTGTTTTTCAATTTTTTAATAGGAATTTTTACGGCAATTATCATTGATTAGGACAGAGGCACTTGGCTCTACGTTGGGTGGTAGGTTAGCTGTGACCTGTACATAAGGCATAGATCGAAAAAGGCACCCAACGTTTGTCCACAAAATTCCTAATTTTGTTCATAATTTTAACATTTTTTAACAGGAATTTTAAATATTTTTGGAAAAAAAGTAGCCTAAAATATACTCTGAAAAGTCCTTTACATGTTAATGTAAATTTGGAAAAAAATTAGAACGTGTCGCTCTAGAGTGCGAGGCCCTAAAATGTATGCGCAAGATTTGACGTTCTTGGGCGAGGGGGCAAAACCCAGAAAATACGTGGCGTAAAACATGCTCCACGCGGGAGTAAATAACGTTGCCATTTTTCATTTTAAAATTTTCAAACAAAAACCATACTACAGTAAAAGAATTAAGTAAAATCTTTTGCTTTTTAAAATATAAAAAATTTCATCTCCTTTCCTTCTACATAGTGCTAAAATAACAGATTTTACGGCAAATTACCGTTCAATTTGTACTAAAACTATTTATTTGATCAAAATTTTACAAAGCAATTCGAAAAGAACAGTATTTCATCATTTGAATAAAATTTATTTTGAACCGAATAAAGTGCATTTGTCGACGTTATATGTATCCGCGTAAAGGCTTACATTACCAAAACTACGCTGAAACGAGCTACCCCTGGTTGAGAAATATTGAACTATGACAGCGCGGAAGGATACTTCGGCCATTCATAAAATAGGTTCACCACACAAGTTTGACCTATCTCAGCTGTTATTTATATCGTTTGTCATTTGTTTTACTCACATACCGTTTCTCTGACATTTGTTTCTCAAATTTATAAAATATATTTTGTTTTATTCTTGCAGGTCAAAATAGCATATTTTATTTGTATTAAACGAAAATCTCTGTTAACTTCCTTGATACAGTGGTCATACTTCGTTATAGTATTGGCGGAGTATAATTCCTGGAATTTGTGTGTACATTGTTTATACATCGCTAGGCCTATCATTTTACAAGGGAAACTAATAAATTTGGCCAGTGGAACATTGACGGGACGGTTTTGATACCTACATTTGATACGATATTTGGTATCGATTCAATATCGAAATAATATATTGATACCCCAATAATATCGAAACATTAATAACGATATTCAAGTTATCGGTATCGGAAGTATCGAATAAACTTACCATACGCATGCCAGTTATTCATTTAGCCTGAAGTGGTAAATAAATATTAATTACATATGAAATGCTCAAATACATGAAATATCGTGTTTTTCAGCTGTAAGATATACCACAAAAACTTAAAAATTGTACTTTATTATTGAGAATTAATTATAAAACAATATCAATTCTGCAGATGGAGATGTTTGTATATAGCATCAATAGTACGTAATATTGTAGACTGACGCAAGCACTACACATAAATCACAAGGATCAAAAGGCAGTTCTACAGGGGTTACTCGTAATATTTCCAGTACCGGAACGCTGCCGGAACTGATCGGAAGTGACCGAAATGCGGACAATTCTTGAAACTTTCCCTTCTAAAACTCATACTTTACGTACCTTTGGTGAGTTTAAGGGTGCAGATAATTATGCTTACATAGTACGCATGTATAAGTAACTATTTTTGTACTTGTATATTATGAATATAGCACATAGCAAATTTTAGAGATACATACTATTTTAAGAAAAAAACTTGGTAAAATGTATCTTATTTAGACAATAGCCTGTATCAGAAATTTAAACCTTCGGTAAAAGACTGTAAACCTAAACACATTTTATATATATCAAGAAATTACTTTTCTTTATACAAAAACAATTAAACACAAGCAAGCTTATCACAAGAAAAAGTTAATAATAAATAATATAAAAAATATATAAATAATATAAAAGTTTAATCATTGCTGGTTTTTAAACTTGTCGGCCACCTTGACTCTGAATCATCGGTCTCTTATTCGTAGTCGTTCGCGGCGCTCGCCGAACATCAAAGGCGTACCGCGAGGCTGGCAAAAGGGTGTCTGGTGCTCCCTAGTTGTCTCATTTCTATTCCAAACTGAGGGACAATGTGGGAGACTTTACTGTAGTTGGCTGTAGATTGTGATTGAGGGAATGGATGGTCCAGTGCAACGTTAAAACAAAACGTATTTATAAACAAATTTATAAAAATCTGTACCGGAACGGCGTTGCGGCACCAGTAAACTCCTGCAGTTCTAAGAAAAACACAACCCTACCAATGGTTTGTTTACTTTTTGTCATCTGTCCACTATCTTTTGTGAGGGGTGGGGGAACTAAGTCCAATGGTCAAGTTCATATTGCGTTTCGTTTCGTCAGTTTCGTGTCATTCAGAGCCGACATGTAATTACTGTGAGGTTATTTATTTCTAATTAATTTTTATTACTTATCTGGTTAAAGTTATGTGGTCTTCTTGGAGTGTAAATACTATTGCATACATCACAAATTAAAGTGTAAATATATATATATTATATTAATATTAGTCTAAGAAAAATTCGTATTGGACGTATTATACGGTGCTTAGATTTATTTAGTGTTTGTAACAATGCCACCAAAAATACACAGTCAACTCGTAGGTAGAAAAAAACGTAATCGTGGAGGTGATAGACTAGCCGAATGGAGGATTTTGAGGCACTGCAGAAAAGTAAGTGAAATTACAGACAATGAGAATGTGAACGTGGAAAACAATAAAATAAACGATATACGGAGTGGTAGAAAAAAATACCTGGCTTCAGCGAGACAGTGTAATATGGAGACACGAAAGACGAAATTTGTTGACAGCATCTAATTTTGGGGCAGTTTGTAAAAGATTACCTTACACAAGCTGTGCTAAATTAGTTGCTAGGCTGTTATACGACGTGAATTACGACGCTCCAAGTTTAAAATATGGTCGTGAAAATGAGTCGAATGCCATAAGAGAATTGAAAAGTAAAGGCATTGAGGTAAAACAGTGTGGGCTGTTTATAGACCGCGAAATTCCATATTTAGCAGCAACACCAGATGGATTAATAGGAAATGATGGAGTAGTAGAAATAAAATGTCCATCTTCCGCTGAAAATTTAACTCCAAAGGAAGCCATTATAGGCGACAAAGGTATTACAGGTTCTTTTTGGGTAAAAATAAACCTACAAATAGATCACATTAACAAACGGCACAGCTATTATTACCAAGTGCAAGGTCAATTAAAAATAACTGAACGAAATTATTGTCTTTTTGTAATTTGGACCCCCAAGGGCATTTATACGGAGACAATTTTAAAAGACGATATCTTTTGGCAAACGCAAATGAAAAATAAACTTCAAAATTTTTATCTTGATTGCATTTTGCCAGAAATAGTGGATTCAAGAAAGAGAAGATCCATGCCAATAAGAAATCCACCCTACATCATCAAAGCTATGGAAAAACGAAAGGCAATTAAAAAAAAAGAACTTTCCATTGCCATGCTAAATCGTATTGTGTACCTGTCCGTCTGCTAGTTGTTAAGTTTGTATATAGTGTTAATAGTGAACTAGTTAATATTTTGAATATTTATTTTCATGTAATTTTTTTATGTTTGGTAATATATTGGCGTGAGAATATAATGTAACCAGCCTTGTAAAATGACTGGTTGTATTTGGTGAAAGGAAATATTACAACTTTAGATTGTTCTGAACATGTTAGAAACGTATTTTTGAAATCGGTCCATATACCTGCTAGTTTGTAAATTTATTAAATTTAAAATAATGTAATTACTTTGTAAATAATATAAATAATTTTTTCTCAAGTAATAATAGTAATCATAATAGCTTTGCTCATGAACATAATATAACAAGTAGCCTTTTATAAAATTACTCCACATGTTTGCCTAAAGGAAATATTAACTACATATATATATATACATTACAATTTGAAATATAACAATTTTAAGTTAGTCTAGATTTTAACATGTAGCATAACATAGTAGAAATGTATTTTTAAATTCGGTCAAGTACCGCATTGTTTGTAAATTTATTACATTTAAAATAATTTAATTACCTTGTAAATAATTTACATATTTGTTTCTCATGTAGTTTTTAGAATGTTTCTTATTTTTCTTAGTAATATTTCTTGTGTATGAACATAATGTAACAACTATTATAAAATGACTCCGCGTGTTTGTCTAAAGGAAATATTAATTCTATATAGGCCTATTACAATTTGAAATATACTAAAATTTTAGGTTAGTCTAGATTTTAACATGTAGCCTAACGTAATAGAAATGTATTTTTAAACTCGGTCATGTACCGGATTGCTTGTAAATGTATTACATTTAAAATAATTTAACTATTTTGTAAATAATTTACATATTTGTTTCTCAGATAGTTTTTAGAATTTTTCGTAATATTGTTTGTGTATGAACATAAAGTAACAAGGTGTTTTAAAATGACTCCATGCGTTTGCCTAAATGAAATATTAATTAAATATAATACAATTTGGTATATTACAATTTTAGGTTATACTAGATTTTAAGTTGTTAGAAATATACGTTTAATAATGAATAAATGCAGCTTCCGACACACAAAATAATGAGTACTTTTTTATTTCAATCACTCCAACACTGCAACTGCTAAATATTGATGTTATGAACACTGTCGTTGCAAATTATTGGATTCTCTAAAATAGACTTACATAAAACATGTTTACCAATAAAAAAAAATTATATGTAACATATTTTTAATCGTAGAACTAAATTTTATTAACTGTTGAGAAATAAATACTTGTCAGCATTTTAAATTTTAAAAAGAGATGATATTTTAAATTGGCACAAATCAGTATTTTTCCTAATTTGTGGTAGAATCCTTTTTCGTCTCAACCAAATAATCCTTATCTTTTATCTCATGAAACTTGAAAAGTGAAAAAGAAGTGTCCGCCATCTTAAAACATGTGATATGGTTTGTATAGTTATAATAATCCAGTGTAAAAATTGTTTCATTAGTTTCTGAAAATAATGAACCATAAAGTTTGGATCACACTTAATGTTTTTCAGATAATTATATTAAATATCAAATTTGTTGATGTGAGGTAAAATTACATCATTCTAAGGATCAAGGGTTTATTTAGTACATAATTGTTGTAAACTAATAAAAACATTTCATTACTAAAATAAATTATGTATAGGCTTAAACAGTAAACAAAACACATTCCATGTCAGTTAAATTCGCTACGTTGGAGAAGCCTGTAGTAGAAGGAGAGGGGGAGACAGAACTATTTTTCGTAGTAAATTCATTGCGCTTCCATGTAAAACGGCACCGTAAAAGTTCCAATATGTTCCGTTAGGCTCGCATGATTTACAAATAATTTTTGTCTTTTGCCCCCTCTTAAATACCAGTAGCGTCGACCCGATCTAAAAATTTAAAATGCATTTAAGATTTAATTATTGCAATAGTTTTCCCACAACTATAATTTGTACTATTTGGATTATAAATTCTTAAGAGAATATTCTTATAATCACCTTAAAAGGCAAACTAATCTATTCATATAAATAAAATTGTGTCTGTCTGTGATTTTAAAATATAAGCTTTTTTCTAAGCTCATATGGTTATTCGCAAATTACCAAAACCTAAACACACACATTTATAAATAAATTATTTGTCTGTCTGTTTGTTCGGGCTAATCTCCGGAATGGCTGAACCGATTTTGACGAAACTTTAATAATATGTAGAGGTCTTTTCGAAGAATATTTTAGGCTACTTTTTTATTCCGAAAATATAAAAAATTCGTGTAAAAAAATTTAAAATTATGGATTTTGTGGACAAATGTTGAGGATATTGCGCGTCTATTTTGATCTATGTCTACATAATATACAGGTCACAGCTACCCCCACCACCCAACATAGATCCAAGTGCCTCTGTTGTAATCAATCACCATTTCCGTAAAAAATCCTATTGAAAAATGTAAAAATTATGAACAAAATTAGGTATTTTGTGGTTTGCATTGGCATCACCATATGCTCACTGCAGAGGCAGAGCCCCAGTCTCAAATAAAAAAATAATTGGGATTTGGTCTAAGGTGGTGCTTTATAAAGAAACATAAATTTGAATGCTATGATGAAAGGGCGAAGAGATAATAATAACGATCAAATAAATCAAAATCATCAACTGTCATAAGTAGATTCTCTATTCAACCTGTCGTGGAATAAGACATGTGCGGGATTACTCCGGATTAACTCGCTCAGTTTCAGTCTCCATTACTTCATAGGATTAGAGTGTTTAGTCTGTATTGACCCGATGAATGTTGTTACATCATTATGGTTGTGTGAATGCACATTTACCTTCAATGGGTGAGCGAAAGGGATCGTCATCATGTCAGTTTTATTATGTGTTTGATGTATTTTGTTTCCTCATCGTCAGATAGCATATTTTCCAATTCTTACGCGACCATCTGGGTTTACTTTATTTATGTGGACACCTTTCTCGTTCAATAATTGTATTACTCCTTCATATCAATCTTGTTTGCTAATATATTGTTGACGTAAACGCTTCTGTCACGGGTAAATAGCTGAACTAAACTACTTAGCGTTCTAAAACCTTACAGATCTAAGGTAAATACAATAATTTCTGCGCTTACATAGTAACTCTGCTCTCCTACCTCAAAGTAACCGGGAGGGGGGGGGAGTGGAAACTCCAAATGAAATAGCAACTCATTTATTTGTGGATGGAGCATGCACTTCAGTCTCGTGTCCACTTTTACCTTAAGGGTCAGTTCCAGTAAAGGGAAAGCAACTGGTGACTCCAGCGCTTCACCCTACATTGCCTCATTTCAAACCATTTTATAAATCTATCTTTTGTAATTAATTGAGTGCTGAAAAAAAACTGATTATTCTTTATAAATTTGCGGATCTGGCTTGTGATTCACTTTGAATTATACATTTTTTATTGTGTAAGGAAAAAATATCAAACTTGGTACTTACAAAATTTCAATTACGTGACAAATGAACGGGATTTAAAAAATTGTGAAACGCAAAACGGATGCGTATTGTGACTGTGGTTAAAATGAGACCTTGCAAACAATTTTATGATAAAAAATAAATGAAATAAAAGGTTTTAAATTTAACATTGCTCTTAACTGATAAAAATCCAAGATGGCCGCCACTACAGCCGATAACTTAAATCGTTATTGAAATGTTTGCTATCCGTATTTGTCAACCTGAAATGTACAAAACTGCCAACACCAGTGTATCCACCGTTATCACTGAGTTTTACCCTAAAAGATAAAAAAATATCCTAAACGTAACACAAAATCACCCTAAAACATTTTCTAAACCAAATTACAATATTTCGATCTCGCAGCTGAACCGCAGCTTGTTGATCGAATTTCAAATATTAAATATATATGTTTTATGGTGTCTACAAAAAAATTGGGAAATTGGTCTGCTCACGAAGGCGTTGAATAGCTTCCTTTATGTACGAAATATATTAGTAGAATTTCTTTGTATCTGAGCCTCCAAATTCGTTCCATCGTAGCGGAAAAACTGGCTTTGTAAGTTTGCACCTTGAACTTGCCGCCTTCGGTTCGCTTCGCTCTCAGCGTAAAAACTCGGATGTCGGCCTCGGATCAGAAGATGCCCCTACGGAAAAATCACCCACGTGTACCGTGTACTTTTTATATTATTTTACGTTTTGATTGATTTTTGGGGAATTAACTGAGTTATAAGGTCATGTAAAAAACACAAAATGTGCAGAATAATGACCTGCATTTATTGTTTTATATAAAACTCTTATATAAAAAAATATATATCTTATATTGAAAAATGTTTCAATTGATAACAAAAATCTAAAAAATAGTTACTTTCGGTCAAAATACGTATTTCCGGTTGTTGGATTTTTTTGTTAATGAACTCGTCCGAGTGACGTAGACAACCACGTGTGCATCAAATTTGGACAAAATCGGACTTAAAATATGGCCGTTAGAGTGCGACCACAAGTACACGAACATATATACTACAACGGATATTAGCCGTTGTAAGGCGGGAAAAATCGGTTTTTATATTAAATTATAAAATTCGATGTTTTCAAGGCCGGACTTCGGTGAGTGTCAATTGTTAGTCTAAAATACAAGTTAAATCAGAGCAAGACTTATCTCCCAAGATGAACCTTGATCTAGGACACGTCAAGAAAGGAAATCTGACTTAGCCTGAAAGTAGCTGAGTTTTAGGGGAATAAAGGAATCCAGGAATTTTATGCATTTGTGGTTTTCATGGTTTAATACGTAGCGCTAAACGCGTGAGTTACGGCCGTGTGAATTTCAAATCATAAAAGGTAACACTACCAAAGTAAACAGGGGTTAAAGTTAAGGGAAAAGTTCAATTTAACTCGAAACTGAAAAAGTCAGACATTTTTGGAATCTACATAAGTAGACAAAAATAAAAGTTTATATAAGAAAAAGTCGAATTATTGAAAATAAAAAAGTTAGCTCAAGTGTCAAATTTCACACACCCTAAAAAGGGAGAAATAATTAAAATCAAAGGTTTTCACTCACAAGAGTTATTAAAGAATGAGTAGTTCTGTGTAAAAAAGGGAACAAAAAGTAAAATTAAATTAAGATAAAATGGTGAGAGTTTTCACGCCTTTTAAAGTAGTAAAAGTTGAATTTTTGAATTTTAAATAATAATAAAGTAAAGAGATTTAGGGTTAGATTAACATTGTATCGGTAGGAAACCAGTAACTTAAATATTTTTCGCGTAGTAAATAAAAAACCCCCAAAGAACTTTTTTGCGATTGTAGGCTAAGTCCCAGAAGAAAGAAAATAAGTAAGAATGGTGAAAAGTGTTAGAACTGTACAGGTGTTAAAGACAATCGGCCTAAACAAACAAAAAAGACATTGAACGCGAAAGACAGTCGCGGAAGTCGCGGAAAAGTGTAAACGTGCCGCGCACGCGTAAAAATCACAGTACAGACACGATTCAAAAACGTACGGATAGCCAAAAACAATCTGGAAAATGTGCAAAAAGAAAATTAAGGAAAACTTAAAAGGAAAAAAAGATACAGCGGGAAATCAAAAACAAGTAAGTTTCAATGGTCAAAGTGGAAGGGATGCAGCCGCGATTACAGAAAGGGGCGTCAACTAACAACCAAATTAACCAGGGAAATTGGTGTTTCCCAGGAAAATGGAAGGAAAAGAAAAGAAGAAAATTATATAAAATTAACCAGGGCGAATTTAGACACATTTCAAGACCAAAAAAGTTTATACAAAAGAAAAATTGGCTTAGTGAAAAAATGATAGAAAGGGCATGTAAGAAATGACGTCACGAAGTGTATAAAGGATTGAACGCGAAAAATCCACGGGCTTACTCTCTCGGAACCGCTCACTCTCTCGGACTCGCTCTAAGACTCACTCTAGATTCAAATTGTTACGAATGTAGACTTCACGTCACTCTGCAGCAAATATTTTTTCTTCGTTAAACTTAAATAACTTTTAAATATAAACTACAAGTCAGAAGTAGTTCTTCAGGAGCAACTCTACGGCCTATCCAAATGAGTTAATGCAAAAATAACTCTATTTGGCGATACTGAGACGACATAGGCAATCCTTCAGGACATGATCTTCTAAACGGAACTTCACTTCTCACGAACCAAGGAAGAAATAGGATCAACTGTAACTCTACTAGATTCTACCAGATCTGCTCTTCAAGTACATCTGTAGCCATCATATCAACCCAACAACTTTAAATCAGAAAATCCAGGCTACCAGACACAGCATCATATCAGCTCCAGCACCAGCCCATCAACATAGCGGCATCCATCACGGAAAACCGGAGGTGAAAAACGCTGAATTAAGGTCTGTGTAAACGAGAATACGTTGTCCCCCATTTTAATTAATTGCCTGAGTAAATTCAATAAAAATATTTAAAGTACTGGTTGAGATAGGTTAGTTTCAAATTAAATTCAAATCATAAATTAAATAAATGTAAATTCGATATTCCCTAAATTTAAATAATAAATGTAAATAAATTAAATTCAAATAATTTAAAATTAAATTGATTATAAAATTAGACTGTCTGCCAAGCCTATTAGAAATTAGAATTATAGGTTTAACATTAATATTGGATAGAAATTATATGTACAAGCAGATGGTGAGAAAAGCGAGTTGTTTATGTTTAATTTTGAAAAGGTTTTGATTTTGAATTTTGAATAAATTAATTATTGATTTTTAAGTTTTAGTACAATTTTCTGCCAATCCTAACTTAACACTTTCACTAAAGTTTGTCGACGCGTTTCGGAGGAACATATTAGATCTTATAAATATGAAAAAAGAGATTCAAATTACGCAACACACTTATTAAATGAGGGTCATATGCCATATGAAATGAAAGAATCAATGAAGCTCTTACACCAAAGTAACAAAGGAAGACGGTTAAATATAATGGAAAACATGGAAATTTTCAAACTAAAAATGAACGGAGAAAATATTATTAATGAACAAATTAACAGTCAATCAGAAATAACTTTCCAAACTCTAAAATTGTTGAAAATATAAAAAATTACATAACATATTACATAACGTGTTGCATAACAGATTACATAACAGATTACATAATAGATTACATAACAGATTGCATAACAGATTACATAACAGATTACATAACAGATTACATAATAGATTACATAAGAGGCAGCACCAGTAGTAGGAAGAGAGGGGTGGCTAACTATATCTAGACGATTCCATAACGGATGAATCCAGTACTGAAATAGGTCTCGATAATGGAGGAACTCCGAAACGCGTCGACAAACTTTAGTGAAAGTGTTAAGTTAGGATTGGCAGAAAATTGTACTAAAACTTATTTCATGGATCCTATCAGATATAATTTGTATAATAACTTATTGATTTTTATACTGAAATACTGAGAGTAATCAATTACCTGTTATATGGTTATCCATTCATGAGATTTTCCTTTATTAGAAATAGTCAAATAAATGTGTTTAGCTGTAGAAATAATCAAAGCACAAATAAGGTAAGTTATAAGGGCTGTTCCACTGTTCTCATTTCCCTGAGATCAAAAATAATCAAGAGTTCTCATAAATTAAATTCAGAGCTAGTAAACTTATTAATTTCTGGAAGCTATTTTAAAGTGTTAGAGTCAGTCGAAATACTTATAGAAATAGGTATCAGACACCCAGTTGCATCACCTAAGCTAAAGATAAAATTTTGGCTAAAGGCTTCCAGTAGGTGTTGTAACTTATTATACAACAAAAGAACGTCAGCACGCGATTGTTCGTTGTTTAATTGGCTCCCGAACGTGGGGCAGAACAACGTCAATAGGTGTTCCGTTGTAATACATTTAATAACACCCCAAAACGTGTTCTGCTGACCATGATCGGTGCTCATTTACCCCTCCTGGTCTTAGGTCTCACCATTAGGGTCACTGCAATATCTCATATTTCCTATGGAAAGTGGCTTGTAAACAATTCCTTTTCGTTTTACCCTGAAATTAAAATTATCTTAAATTTACCCTGAAGGCTATGAAGAGCTCAAAATTACCACAAAAGCAGGTAAATATAAAAACTAAATGTGTGCGGTTGTGGAACCCCCGTCAGAAACGAAGTTCATCACGAAATTTCTTCAATTCTTTTACTAGTCTTAACGGCAACATATACACATCATTTTAATCTTTCAATTTGTTGTTTAGTATTAGTTTGTTTTTTTATACAAATATTTACTGTTTCCATACGTTTCATTTTATTATAATAAAGGTGTAGAACTAATTATAACATCAAAGCTAAGATTGTAAACATAGTTAAAAATGTCCATTCATTGTAAACTTAAAATTACTTTCTACGCCTAAACTAAAATTATTGTATATATGTTGCCGTTAAGGTAGGTAAAGTAAATTTAAATATACACACAATAATTTTAGGTTAGGCCTAAACTGGTGAATCAACATTTTATGTTTATTGAATGCATTTCAGCACTTGACGATATTATCTGAACTACGCCGGATGGAACCGATCGAACCAAAACACATGACCGAATGTATTTTTTGAATTTATTTACATTCATTGCCATAGCAACCAATTTGATAACGCATTTTCGTTCCTCGTATTTTATATTTGTCATTGCCATAGCAACCAATTTGATAACACCTTTTTTCGTTAAGTATTACATTTTATATTTGTTAACCTGTTACCGCAATTTTCGTTAAGGAACTTCGTTCCAATAAAAGTGGGGATGCTGGCCGATACGTTTTGAGTTCTAAACATAACCTTAAATTATTTTCCAGGCTGTTTTGTTTCAGCGAGTTTTAGATTGACTCTTGCAGTCATTAGGGATGTTCCCTAGACGTTGCTACGCCCTACCCGGTGAGCTGTTTGGGGAGAGGGGGGTGGTTTATTGAGTAGTGGGTCCGAGTAGGTATCGGATCGAGCCCTACAGAACTTTCTCTGGCGAGAGGTCTGCGTAAGAAGCATTCTACTAAAAAAGTAAATAAAGAAATAAATTCCCTATCACTACTGCTATATAATGATTGTCTGTTCTTCTACCCTATCTCGTATACCAACAGCAACTGTTTACTGCATTTTAAACTAAATTCGAGTTCACATGGTGACACAACGTTGCTCAATGCAAGGGCAGTTTAGAAACAAAATTTATTGATCTGCGCATGCGTCTGAAGAGTCGCGAAACTAGTTTCGGCAGCTCCAAGTTTTGCGATAAGAAATTTTGGTTTCTCGAGTTCTGATGTTCGTGAACGATTTCCTGCAAATTAAAAATATTATTTTCAAAATTCGATTGAGGATAAGTTATTTTGAAGAGGACTGTACTGTATGGGACTGTTATTGCACACCCTTAAGTGAGATGATGCTGCCCGTCGTGTAGCTACTAAATCTTTGGAATAGGATGATATCTACTACTAATGACCTGTGTGGATTTTTAAAGTTAATGCTTAGTAATTTTCTTGATTAAATTATACTATTGCATATCAGCACTAAAAAGTAAAATTCAAAAATCTACTTCAAGTAATATTCATAAATATTTAGTACGTTATTGGTGATAGGCCTAGAACATCGTGAAACAATGTCTTCCATTCACTGCCAGCTGTCAGTATCCAGTTAGTAATGTTTCATTTGTTCTACTAGTTCCTCTTCGCATTTAACAACAATCTCATTTGAACAACACTGATCAGTTTGCAGTATTAAATAACCTTTGAATACCAGTTATATCTTTTGTCCGCCGTTCATTTCTTTACCACATTCAGTCAACCTGTAACGAATGTACATAACGAATTACAATAAGCTGGTGTTATCTCATCTATGATTCAATTCAAATCAAATTGATATAAATGACAAGAAAGTACATAAATCAGATAACTGGAAGATTAACCCATGATTGAATTGGATGTTGTTTGCATTAACTTGAATGCATCATTTGTAACAAAGCAGTTTCCTCAACTCTTGTTCACTCTGATCACGATTATACAAAGACTATCGGCCATGATCTATTTATTAAATCATTTTAAATTTGCAACACTTGGAATTCTGTTGATGATTAACATTGTTATAACCGTATTGGATGCACTATAGTTCTTATTATCTATGTTGCTTAACATATTACTACTGAAGTGTGAGCTAGAACACAAAGATAATTGTAAATTGTTTTGATTAATTATATTTTTTCTACAGATACTTAAGAAAGTGCGTTTTTGTACACTTACAGCAGTTTGCAAACATGTGTTCAGCGTCAAGTAATTATATCTCTTTGTTTTACTTTTACCACATGGCGTGCAGTAAAATAATTCGACCACGCAGCTGAACCGCTGACGTGAGTTGAGCAAATTTCCAAAATTAAGTTTATAGGCCTATGTTTTAGGATTTCAACCAATAATTTGGGAAATAGGTCTATTCACGACGGTGCTGAATAGCTGCAAAATGGTTCGCACACCGTTCCGCATTTTGGAAGTGTCTTCAACATACAAAGAATTGCGTCGCCAACCCCCTTATTGGGAGTATCTTTAATACACAATGCATTGCTTGCTTCAAACGCCATTCCGCATATTGGGAGTATCTTCAATACACAATGCATTGCGTGCTTCACAACCCATTCCGCATATTGGGAGTATCTTTAACACACAATGCATTACCTGCTTCGCACGCCATTCCGCATATTGGGAGTATCTTTAATACAAAATGCATTGCGTGCTTCACACGCCAACCCCACGATAAAATCCACCACATGGCTTTGAACCGGGCACTTTTATGGTATTTTACGTTTTGATCGATTTTGGGGGAACCAAGCGAGCTATAAGGTCGCGTAATAAAACAAAATGTGCAGAATAAAATCCTATATTTATATTCGTAGAAAAAGCTCTAAAAAAATCATTCTCGTAGAAAAAAACTCAAAAAATAGTTACTTTCGGTAAAAAAACGTGCTCCCGGTTGTTGGATTTTTTTTGGTTAACGAACTCGTCCGAGCGAGGTAGACAACCAACATGTGTACAAAATTTTAACCAAATCGGACTTAAAATGCGGCCGCTAGAGTGCTAATACATTTATTCATATATATATATATATATATATGATTTTTAATGACACCCCAAAACGTGTTCTGGGGACCATGATCGTTGCTCATTTGCTACTCCCGACCTTGGGTCTTACCATAAGGGCCACTGCGATACTTAATTTTTCCTAAGGAAATTCGCTAATAATACTTTTCACCATAGGGTGTAAAGTAATCAACTGATCTAGGCTATGTTTTGAAAATTGTATGTTGTGCTTGGTGGCTCACATGTGAACTGCAATACTATCTGGAATATACGAAACGTTTGTCAACTAGATTGTACGTTTTGTTTAGTAAAACAGATCTTTTTAAAAACTAAACTAATTTAAAAGGAAGCTGTAGGAAATCGTTGTGTTGCTTTACGTGTGCAAAGTTTACTTAGTCTTCCTCAATAAGTAAACGTAAACAATGGCTGCGCCTCAGACGTAAAATATTTATTTTGAACGACAAAGTCGACTTTGCACCTTAGATACTTAAATAACTATTTGTAGTTCATGGGTTTATATATTTTTTCACACACGATTTTCCCACACAAAATTTAGATTTAGCTAAACAACAAATATGCTAAACATATCAGCGAAACAAAAAGGCGAACGCATAAATCTTCGTTTTACTCAAATCACAATAGGAATCACCGGACATTTAATTTCAAAACTATCATGCACTCCATTTACAAGGCGTATTACTCGGATGGGTTTTTGAAGGAGGGTCAAAGGTGGGAACGTACAATGTTTGCATATTAAGTCCAAGGCTACCGAGATAGTGCCCATTCATCAAAAGTCAAGGCAGAAGACACGATTCGTATTCAAAATGTGCCAGAAGAGCCGCCAGATAAACAATGCAAGAACGCTGTGTCGTTTTGATATACTGTTCGCGTAGATCATGTCAGTGAGAAATTAGTTTCAACGGTATTGCGAAATAACACCCGTAAACGGGCAAATTTTATATTTGTATTTCTTGTTATAGATCATGAGTTGGAGCGTGGTCGAGTTGGTTTTAGATAAATCGATGTCAGTTACAAAACTGTTAGCTATTCAAGGCTGAACTCGTTTGTTTGATGTAGTTGTTGGTGATGTTTATTTCTGCGTAAATTTGCAGAACTGTTTTAAGAGAAAGTGGTCTGTTGAGGATGGCCGGAGGTCTAAGTTGTGCGAAGGTCGCTGTATTTTGTAGATGATAACGTCTGGATATTGTGAGTTTTATTGTAGCATTGTTGAGAGTTAATAGGCTCGTTTTGGAACCATTTCTTAGTAATAGTTCTGCCATTTCAAGCGCTGTGTTCTGAACTGCGGTTTCTTTGGAATGTAATATAAGTATTGCAATAAACAGATTGTTTTTATATCTCACAATTACTTTACTTTAAGTCCTCGAGAATAATAATCATGTTTTCCATGGTAATAAAGAAGGAAAACTCGATTTTACAATCAGATAAGAAGGCTGAGAAATCCTTATTCTTTTGAATACAGATTAAGCATTTATTAATTTTTATATTTTTTAAAACTTAAAATTATTTTATTGGAGCCGTTCTTATCTTACTTATTTTTTGGGTGGGTAAAATAAAAAGCATAATAACTTTTTTTCTGAAGCTTGATTTTAGCGAGGTTCAAAATTCATTTCTATAAATAGCACATTGGTTTGATTTGATTTATACAATTCAATCAAATTTGATTAAAATCTAATAACCCTATTTTAAATATTAACAGTTAGGCTAGGTGCATATTGAGACGTGTTTGACTCGTGTGAGGTGACATGACGGGAGCTGCATTTACACGATCCCGCCCCACGAGTCGCGTTGGGGAACGAATAGGCTATTGCAACGCAGTTGCTCCCTACTCTCACCCAGTTTACACGTGTATTTTCATTCATTTGATTTGTTAGAATGTTCAAAATGAATGATTCACGGATAAAACTATGGTTATTAGATTTAAGCTCAGAATCTGATAATAGGTCTATAGCAGACTCTGAGATTATAAATATATTGGTAATTGAAAATTATACTGAACATATAGTCAATACAAATATATTTTCTCTAAAAATATTTATCCAATTTACATGAAATTTAAAACATGCATAAACATTATATGTATAAATATAATATAAAAAAATATAAATCTAGTATAATTTTTAACTAAATAGGCCATCAATTTTATGAACGCATAATTATCAATGAACATGTTTTTATTAAAAATTGTTTTTTTATAAAAATATTCATCCAATACGTTTAAAATTTATAACACATATAAATAATATATACAGGATGGTTATAAAGTAAATTTCCCTCTTTTTAACTTTTGTGTTTGTTAAAACAAAGAAATATCCTTTGGGAAACGATACTAATTTAACCCAAAGTATCTTTTGAAGCAATTGGAAATTTTGAGTGTCCCCTAAAAACGGGGGATTTTGGGGGCAACTCAAAATTTTTAAATGGTAAGTACGGTCATGTGATACCTCATTTTAAAGGTCTATTTAAGACTAGGAAAATGACATAAAGAAAATAAACATCGGGCCACCCAAAACAAAATGGCGGCCCTAAACGTGTTGAAATAAATCGACATAAAGTTGCTAATATCTCGAAAAGGAAGAGTTTGTAGAAACAATTTCAGGAAACAAAAAATGTTTATTTTAAAGTGCTTGACCTAAACATTGCTTTAAAATCGATTTCGTACATTTTAATTTTACTCCTCCACCTTAGAAAATTTTGTAAAAAATCTTACTAACAATCTGTACCGGTGCAAACGGTGCTATTAATTTTTGGATACCGGTGCTATATTTATTTTGACTATCTTGTTTAGTTATTATGAGTTAATCATACGTATTATACTTACACCTAAACAAGTGTAATAAATACCAAAATATACGAAGTAACAATAAGTCTAAAAAATCAGAACAACTGTGCCTAGCTAGAGGATTTGACAACAAGCACAATATCATTAGGACAAATATGTAGGCTATTATAACATCTGTAACTTAGTGTGGGATGAGCACAAGACCTTAGTTAAACTTTCGTCCAGAATAAGATCCTTCTTCTTAAAGGATACGAACGCAACGAAAAGACGGATGAACTCGCACGGAAGGGAGCAAGTACACCTCTCATTGGCCCTCAACCGGTGTGTGGTATAACTAAAACCGCCGCGCCGTAAGAACCCGTTTAAAAAATGGATAAAATCAGTGTTGAAAGCTAGCGTAGATAAAATTCTTGATAGGGAAATACTATGGGAGACACTTTCTAGGTTCATCGCTACCCAAACGAATCCAGATGGAAGCTTCGTAACTGGGCATCGGGCTTTCAAGAAACATTGGATTACCACTGGATTATTCCAAGGAAATTTGAAATGCAGAATGTGTAACCAACTCTTAGAAATTGAGGAACCCATACTGTGCAAGTACTATCGAAGTTTGGCCTACATGAATTTCCAATAGGGTCGGTAATCTTGCTAAGCGAATTCTAGACCTAACCAAGCAGTACAAGTATAATATAAGTGGAGATATGGAAGTATGAAAAAGTCTTTAAGGCTGAGTTGTCTAGGGAGCAAAATTCGCTTCCGTCTCTAATAATAATACAGAAGTGGTAAATATGACCCATTATTTACTCTTTGACAAAATTAAGTAAATTTGTTAAAACTACATAGAACTTTTAATAAGTAATTTCAGTATTTCCTTGTAATAAAATGTATAAATAGTTAATAACTGTTTAATTGCGTCTACTGTAATAAACATGTTTAATTAATACGATAAATTTTTACTTTCTCACTATACTATAGTATAGAGTAAGTATAGTGATCGCAAAAAAAAATCGATGTTGAGATTTTTGTGGAAATATCCGTTTAGGGACCCCCTGAGTCCAAAAAAGTGGTTTTTACAAAATGTCTATTTGTATGTATGTATGTATGCATGTCTGTATGTCTGTATGTACACAAACCTAGAGCGAAACCTATTCGATCGATTTCAAACAAATTTGCACCAAACACGTCAATTAGGCCTATATAGATGCCCGAAAAACGGTTTTGAAAATTTTTGAAAAACAACCCCCTTTATGGCAAAAAACCCTAAAAAAATCAGTTATTTTTTATAAAAAAAAACAGTTCTAACAATTTTGATAAAATTTGGCTTATTTGTGGAACCTTTAATGTACCCTACCATATGCAAAAAACCTCATGTTTCTAAAGATTCTCGTTTAGCTAATAATAATAATAATAATAACTGATTTTTGGGGTTTTTTGGCCATAAAGGGGGTTGTTTTTTTAAATGTTTTAAAAAACTTTTTTCGTGCATATATACAGGCCTGATTGACGTGTTTCGTGCAAATTTGTTCGAAATCGATCTAATAGTTTTCTCTCTAGAAAATAATAATAATAATACTTATTAGTTTTTTCATACTTTAATAAATCACCTCTCCTACCCCACCTACAATAATTATGAAATCACAGTGAATCTGTTTAATAATTTAAATATGTTTGTGAGAAAGTATGTGCCAGTTCCAGGTACCGTTTATTAAGTTGGCTTTTAATCATGCCCATGTAATAATCTTGTCATTATACTACACCGAAATCAGCTGTTTTTTACACCTGTTCATAGACATGTTAGTCCGTGTAATACACCGTAAATTTTCTGTGCTCCAGCTGATTTTACAAATAAGAATACATATTTCAGTTTAACGCACGTTTTAACAGCTGATTTGAACAATTAAATAACACATTTATTTATGAGAGGTTAGTTCAATGCCTAAAATAAAAGTAAACGCAGTAGTTTATGCATCTTTTGTGTTCTTAAAATTTTTAGACCAGTTCCAGTGATGAGTATAATGAGCCCGATATTCCGGATAGTATTTTTAAACAATCACAAGAAATAACTGCGAATTTGGTGCCAAGAAAATCAAAAGACAGGTAAGAAATTGAATACAACCAATTCTGTCAGAGAAAAAAATAACAGAAAAATCAAACAAGTATGTACACAAAAAAAATATGATTTTTAAAAGTATGTTACTTTTTCGTTGTAGTATAATGAAAAGTATCGTTCGAAACTCTCCAGGTAGGTTTTCTGTGCTTGCAGCGCCTCGTGCGGGGAATATCATATAGTCCCCAAAATAAATAAGGGTTACTCCTATCAAATAGGGGTTACCTCTATTTACCAGGATTGTAACGTAACAAATTATTTTAAGATATGATTCTAAATTAAATTTTTATTTTTTAAATATAATGCTCATATTTTTAAAAGGGCAATTACCGTTACTTATTTCAATCTTTAAAAGTCCCGGGTTCAATTCCCATTGACCCCGAATAATTTTCTAAATGGTTTCTTAACAGAAATCATTGGCTGTGGTTCGGATTCCATGTAAAACTGTAGGTCCCGTCTTCATTAGCCTTAAGTGCAAAACAGCAGGACGTTAAACACACACACAAAAAAAATCAATCTTCAAAATGTATCGTTTTGTTAGCTATGTTACAGACACACTAGGAAGGTGTGGCAAAATTCAACCCTCTCAAGTAAATATTAGATCCAGCTCTACCTAAAACCGTGTACGACAGCTATTCGCAAAATCAATCTAGGTTCTGCTAACCGATATGTGACACTTCATTTTATGAACGTTCTCTCTGACTCAGCCACCACAAAGAGGCTTTAGTTTAATTTCATTTCAGTTTTATTTAATTAAGATAACATCAGATTCGTCCGCCCGCTACTTGAAGTAATTGTATTACCTTGAAAGTCATAAACAGGGCAATTTCTAATTGAATTATAAAACTGGAACCTAAATGTTATGGGAATATTCGTTAGGAAATCACAGAGTAGTTAGAAAGGAATCCGCCTTGGCGTCAATGTTTTTTTTAATTCTGGAAGAGAAGATTACTATTAAGTCCGATCTGTGTTCAATGTCAGCAGAATGTAGTTCAATCTACCTCTACCGTCAAACGGAATCTGCGAGATTATCTACAGTTTGTTAATCAACAGAAATGATTGAGGTGCGTTGGAAGCAAGGCTAATTATATCGGAAATAGAGAATTGCATAAAAAAGGACAGGAATTGAAAAATTATTAAAGTGTTAACCCTTTGGGAGAGATAGGCCACCAAGATAAGACAACACCAGCACCTAACCGGTAAGAATAAATGGCCTTTTTTAGTTTGTTTGGTCTTACTAAAGCATTCGAGTTTAGTTGGTCGCTCTCAATAACTTTGACACCCGAGGGAGAAAAGATAAACTTTGCAACCGTAATACACACACAATTTTCCCTACAGCTACATTTTGAATTAGTGTTTTAGTTTTTAAAAAGATCTGTTTTACAGAGGTTAGTCCCACAACAATAAAAATTTTCAAAACATAGACTACATCAGCTGTTTATCAGTGCTGTAAAGTAAAACAAAGCGGTGTAATTACTTGATGCAACACATGTAGTTTAGTTTGCGCACTGTTGTGTGTGTGTGGAACACACTTTACCATAAAACTGATTTATTTAGTTTTCAAGCTATCATAACCATATTTTTCTTAAGAGTTGGTATAAGTAAGAAATAACTTGTCACTTTTTCAAGTCCCTAGACCCTGCATCCCCTTGGGGGGAAGGCACTTTTTCATAAAAACAAGCATTTAGGCCTACTATGGCACGCCTAATTCAAGAACTATTAAAGATAGGTTCAAAGTTTTTTTTTCTTTGTAGGGGACATTGTCTGTAACGGCCTCTAGCATGGAATTGCTATTTTTTAAATAATTTAAAAAGAAATAACTTAATTTGTTTATTAAAATATTTTTAAAAATTTAAAATTAATTAATAATTTTGAAAAAATATTTACAGGCAACATATGCTAGAGGCCATAGAATTTAATGTTATCTTTAAAATAAAATAAAAAATCAAGAAGATTTCTCTAATAGAACTTGAGATATGCCCGCCATAGTGATTCCAAACGCGTAAAAATGAAATTTTTGGAAAACAGCCCACAAAGGAAAACAAACACCACATCAGTTGCTAAGCAAATCTTGCAAGTTAATTTCTTTATATTACTTAGTGTAGATAGTATGTTTGAAAACTCTCCTGCTCCATAGGTCTTTCCTTCTTTATCTTCCAGTTTTTTGTTCACGGTAAGTTTTTATCATTTGAATTTTCTTTCTATATTCCTTGAACTAGTGACTCAAATATGTGTGCGAGCTTTTAGTTATCGTTAGATTTGAATGGGTTAGAATAAAATTGTCCCTATCAATCTCTTCAGAAAAACATAGCGAATAAGAAACTGCAAAGAAATAAGATGGTAGAAAAATGTGTTTTTGACGATTTTTAGGGTGGAGTGGCCCCTTAAGTAGCTGTAGGAAACATAATATATTTTATATTTATTTCCATAGCAACCAACAACAGAAAATAACAGTCAATACAGCTGATTCTGATAACCAGCTTAGCATCAAAATTTTAAGTTAGGCGTAGTTTATTTTACTTTAATTGCCTTAACGGTCATTTATCAACTCCTATAAAAGCGAGTGTACGTGCGTACGCGAGTGACATATAATATAACAGCTGATTTCACCCAGTCATCTGTTCAAAACCTAGCGTAGATTGTACTTTGGGGTTATTTTAACAGCTACAATCATTATAATTTCTTGTGAAGTTGATTTTTTTTAAATGTGAGTTATAGAACTAATGTATGCTATAACAAGTTATAATATATGATTTGAGATTATAAACTGTACATAAATACAACCTTTTATCATCAATATTTTTGTACAAATTTAAAGAAGAGATCCCTTCTTAAGCATCTTTCAACAGCCTGTTACGGTTCCGCAGCATAGATAATTTGATCCTGCGATTGACAACTTGAGATAAAATTCCGTTTTTTCTTTTGCTACTCTTAACACTTTCATTTGACGTTATAAATATTTATATACGAAAACATACCACGATGTATCCAAACACCTGTGGCAATGTATTACATTCAGTCTAAATTAAGGAAACGATTTCATCGCAATCCAACATGCAACAGTTCATCCCAGCCAGGAAGGAAGTTCAATCTACTACGTAACTAGAACCAGGCATATATACCAAACCAACCTTACACCATCCTTACATTACATCTGTAACTTTATTGTTGAACGAGAAGTCTGATTTTGAATTAAGAAATTGCATGATTACTGGTAATTAATATACTACTAGTAAGCCCCCGTGAAAAATCAGATTAAATACACATCAGAAGTACATAATTAAAAAAAAAAAATATTTAAAACCAATAGACTTTATCTAGGCCTACCTAACTATGATGACGGGGATTTTTAACTCGGTAAATTTTTACAATTGTAAGGATTATAAAACTGTAATCAAATTTGTTCAAATTTTGTATTTATATTCGTTATTATATATTATTTAAAGAAAGGATACAGATGTTATATTTTAATTGTTTTTTTTATTTCATATTGTTAGATTAAATGATTTAAAAGTTATTAATATTTTTTTAAAGAAATTAATAATCCAATATGTTTATAAGTTATAAGATGATGTACGAATGTTTCCGAAGTTAAACGAATAGTTAGTTATCCTATTTAAATATGTATAAACTAATAAATTGACGATAAAAGGGTTGTATTTATATACAGTTTATAACCTCAAAGCAAATCTTATAACTTATTATAGCCGACATTAGTTATTTAACTCATATTTTAAGAAAATCAACTTCATAAGACTTATATTGATTGAAGTTGTAAACATAACCCCAAAGTATAATCTACGTTAGGTTTTGTTTTAGTATTACAGATGATGGGTGAAATCAGCTGTTATATTATACTGTTACTCACGTACGTTGGTACACTCGCTTTTATAGGAGTTTATAGCCACATTGTAAAATGAACTCCTTAGATTTTAATGCTGTTCCATGCATTCTCTTGTGTTTAGTGGTGGAAATGTTAGCTTTATAACCTTATATACAGTTTGAATTTTGAACTACAAATACTGATTGTATTTCAATTATAGATGGGTTACACCTAGTATTATCTGAAGGGTTATTAACTAGATGAGACCGCTGCGTGTTTCGCTGACCAACTCTCGTGCACAAACTGTCCGTACATTTGTAAATCATATAGGCCTACTATCTAATAACAGCTGATTTTGTCAACGAAATTGATATTACATTAAAAAAAAAATTGTTTTAGCTCATTTGTTTTTGTTAATGATACCTATTGGCTGGTTATTAACACTAGTAGCTAATTGTGGTTAGTAATAATTATATAGCCATTTATTTTGTTGTTGTATTATTTATTTATTATTAATACTTTCTTATTATTATCACGTCTTACTACAGTTTAAACTTAGTTATTAGATACCTTGTGATTGAAAAATGCAATAAAATGGTTTATGCAGTGTGTTGTACCTTTTTTATTGCTAACACAATTTTCCAAAAATTGCAACTTTGAATGCTTATAACTAGAAAATGAAGGCATCTATTGAAAAACGGGTTATGCCGTTGTTTTATTTTTGAAATATTATATTGAATTAACATATCACATGACCACCAATTTAAAAACATAATGTTGAATCCAATATTATTTGGGCTTGTAATTAATTCAAAACTTTCATGGGAGGGGCATATAAAGAAACTTAAGAGGAAAATGTTTTTAATCTTACGTAAATTTTACCTGTTGAGAAATGTCTGCCCTGAGAGAGTACTTAGATGACACTAAGTTTTGTATGTGTATCATGCACTAGTGTCTTCGCGTCTAGGGTATGGGCTTAGCGTTTGGGGAGGCACTTATCTTACCATACTCAAGCCACTAATTGGTCTGCAGAAGAGTATCATTCGAGTAATTTTTAGGAGATCTAGATTTGACCACTCTTGGCCACTATTTTTGGCTTCCAATATCCTTCCGTTGCGTCATCTTTACGTATATAAAGTTTAAAAAATGTTTTGCAAACACAATTTTGTTGTTGTAAATAACATGCGAGATACTGCATACAATTTCAGGAACTCTGGTATTGTACCTGTAACTGTACCTAAACCAAATTTAACTCTATTCCGTCAATTTTTTACCTATAGTGCCGCTCGTTTTTATAAAATTTTCATTCCAAAAATTACTATTTAAAAAAATATGTCTTATAGGGTAGTTTTAAGATATGTAAAGTCCTGGCTGTTTTCATCAGATGATATTGACCATTTATTTTACATTATGCAATAATAGGCCTATATATTATGTAATGCCTTGCAGGTAGATTGAATTTTTATTCTCTATGTTATGTATATATTTAATTTTCTTTTGGTTAGGTTAGGGGACCTGCCGAACTCTCCATTTCAATATTGTTTTTGTTCTTTTTGATGGAAGTCTCAAACTGGCGTATGCCAAGGAGACCCTAAATTTGTTCAGTGTTACACTGATAATTGTATTGTTATAAATTGTGTCTGTATATTTTGTATGTAAAATTTATGTTATAAGTAAGTATAGTTATGTTATCAGTATGTTAAAAAATATTCTTCTTTTGTTTTTGATGCATTATATTTTTTATATTTTGTTTGTTTTCCATGTATAACCTAAGTGAGATTTTAAGTTGTGTTTTTATTTATATATACAGTGTAACATGTGAATAAATATAATAAAATAAAAATAAAAAAAATAAAAATATGGCGGACAAAAATTCCAGAACCAACAAAATGTTTTATTTTTAAAACTATGGAGATCCGCCAATACGTCTCAGTTACGCAATATAAAGCCGTTTCCATACTTGAAAACCAACCTGTATTATAAAGTTTGAACTTATTTGCATCAAGAATTAATGCAGCAAATCTAATAGAGATTCTTAACAGAGATATTGAATTCAAGTCGCTTTACATTATCCTCTGTTCCCATAACACGGCCAATTTAACTCCGTCGTTTCTTACCGTGCGTTGAAATCTCTCTGGAATTACACCATATCAACTTTAAGAAATCACGTGGGCCCACACACTTTGAAGTGGAAATAGCGTGATACCACCCCAAGTCAAATAATTTAGTGATTCGAGAAAACCAATTTTGAAACACGTGATCCGTTTCCGTCTCGGAGCACGATTCGTTGCAAAACTTCGCCCATGGTGTCCTTGACCGTGCCTTATTCGGTTACGGTGACGAGATCCATTTACCATACTGTGCTTTTACCTCGGATAAAACCCGCGAGCATCCGGCCAATTTCTTCTTTGATTTATCTTTATGTTATTCAAATCAATACAATAGATAAGGTGTTTGTCTGTGTGTGTTCTGAAGCGTTTTTATTACGCGAGTGTGTTTTTTTCTTATGGAACTGTTTGTTTGAGAACCAACCAAAACCTGCTATAGTAAGTGAGTCATTGAGATTCTTGCGGACCGAGGGGAACTTCTTGTTCTATATATAATTTTAATGATTGAATAGTAATAATATGCCTAATAGATATACTGATATATCTTTATATATATAATTCTTCTGTACGTGAGTATGTCAATGAACTCATCCTAAACGACTGGACCAATTTTGATGAAATTGTGTGTGTGTGTATGAGTGTATGAGTGGATCCCTGGATGGTTTAGATTCACAATTGGACCAGGTAGGTGGTGCTGCGATCTGATTCTAGAATGTTTTCTATATATAAAAGTCAATGTTTGTTTCTTTGTCCTCTATAGACTCAGAAACTATTCGACCTATTTCGCTAAAAATCACACTTTATCCATATTATTGCCAGGAATGTTTAGACGTTACAAAGAATTCAATCAAAGGAGTTTAAATGTGGTAGTGTCCCTATATATAATAAATATAAATTAAATTAACTTCATACAAGCTATAAAGCTAAAATTATGTAATACTATTTTTAAGGGGTATACAAAACTATTTGCAATTTCAATACTTAAGTTAAAGGAATTAAATGGAATAACAACCCTTAAAATTAAAAAAAAATCCACTTACCTTTTCTATATTCTTAAATACTACTCAACTAATTTTATTCAAATTTCACAATTTACACATATTAGTACCAGGATTTTTTTTTAGAGAATAAAGTCACTACAAACAAAAAGATTTAAATAGGGAGCTACCCCTATACAATAAATCTAAAATTATTTATTATTATTCTTAGTAAAATTATTTAGAAAAACATTTGCAATTCCATTACTTAAGGGTCTGCTGTAGGGTCATCTTGGATTTTTATCCCATAAGAGCAATGTTAAATTTCAAACCATTTATTTCGTTTATTTTTTTATCATAATATTGTTTGCAAGTTCTCATTGTTAAGCACAATTACAATACGCATCCGTCTTGCATTTTAGATTTTTTTAAAGTGCTTTTTTTTTGTTAAATTAATTGACATTTTGTAAGTAGGTTTGATTTTTTCCTAACACAATAAAAATTAACAATGAAAAGTAATTTGCAAGCCGGATCCGAAATTTTATAAAGAATATTCGGGTTTTTTTCAGCACTTAATTACAAAAGATGGATTTATAAAATAGTTTGAAATGAGGCAATGTCAAAGCGCTCAGCTGCAAGAAATTGCACTGTTTGGATACGGTTATAGAGAGAAGCGCTTGCGTTTCCGGTTACTTTCTCGTTTACTGGAGCAGACCCTTAAGTCAAAGAAATGGAATGGGATAATCACCCTTAAAATTTAATGAAGCAATAGCAAAGCATTGCCAGGTCCACTAGTATAGAGTTATAGTGTAGGCCTAATAACCTTTTCGTGTATTTAAAAGGTAACTGGTGTTATACGGCATTATCTTGGATATTTTTGCTCATCTGAAATGATTAACTTTTCTGTCGGATTTTACGAATTGTAATAGAATGAAACCATTTTTTACATTTGTGATTATTATTGTTAGTCTTCTACATGAAATACTTTATTTTCTTAAGGTTTTATTTTAAAGAGCTACAATATTCTGTGGAAACCTTGCCGGAAACAATATAAAAATATGATTTATTCCTTAAATTGGAAAGACAGAAAGTAAATGTTTTGGCCTACACGCTTTTTAAAAAAGCAGTATCCACACTGCCAATGACTTTACATCATAAACTGAAAGTTCGAGGTGAATAACCATTGCGTCCATAGCATTCAATTATGAACGTTTAAACTTAGCGGCAGACAACTGTTTCTACAAACTTGGACATTAAAGTCTTTGAATAACTATTCGTAAGATGAGATTGCAATTTTGATTATGTGAACGTTTATGCCGGAGATGGAAGTATTGTAAAATGTCACCAAACAGTAGATAATAGTCCAGGTAACTTTAATGATTCAAACATCATTGTCACATTGTAAAGCTTTCATCACTGAAGATTTCATCAGTTAAAATATACATTTTAATATGTTTTTATTACACTGT
>JAGFPH010000005.1:1457349-1513852 GCA_018207615.1 Philaenus spumarius
CGGTCAAAAAACGTGTTTCCGTTGTTAGATGTTTTTGGCTAACGAACTCGTCCGAGTGACGTAGACAACCAACATGTGTACCAAATTTGAACCAAATCGGACTTAAAATGCGGCCGCTAGAGTGCGAACACATATATACATATATATATTTTTAATGACACCCCAAAACGTCTTCTGGGGATGATCGGTGCTCATTTGCTACTCCCGACCTTGGGTCTTACCATAAGGGCCACTGCAATAGCTAATTTTTCGTATGGAAATTCGCTAATAATAATAAATATTCTTCAAAACTATTTCTAAATCTGCCAAGAATAATTTTGTGAAATTGAAGCTTTTATAACAGCTGCAGAGATAACGTTGTGTCCAGTTCGTTACATCCCTTAAAGGTCTCAAGACTGCGATGCGGTACGTTACTTTCAGATTTCTGACATTGGCGTTGACATTTTCCGCGAGATATTCGCTTTCCGTCTTTAATACTCCCACTGCAGTAAAATAAATACATTAGGCAGATAAGTTTTCAATCAAAACTTCCAAGTTTATGGCCTGCCGGGCATCCTGGAAGCGTCCCGCCAAGTCCCCGAAGGACCGTGGAATCTTACTGGAGGTTCGGCGTCTGTGTGTCGTCCTCGTAGATGGAATATTTAAGACTTTAGATAGCTTTCTAACCTCTCGAAATTGAGAGAGTGCACCAGTGTCAGTGGTGCACCACATTGGTCTAAGAACACCGCCACTCTTTTGTGTTTCGACCAAGCTCAAAATCAACTTGATTAGCACAAAATGTGAATTTAATAAAATTGTGTATCTTACGGATACAAAATTTAAATAAAACTGATGTAAATGTCATAAGTATTCAGACAAAGATAACTGTGAAACGTTTTTCCTTGGAGGCTGTTTACTCATAAGCATGTTAGGTTTCAAATTGATCTTTTTAAGAACACATTAACATTAATTAAGAATAATTATTTACATTTAAGTTTGAATCGCAAATTACCAAACGTAAGTCAAAAATTGCGACATTAAGTTTGCCAGTTTCTTATAAAAATTATTAATTTAAGGTTTATAATTAAGTGAAATTTCAGCTCACCATGTATTTTTTATTAACTTTTTCATAGTTTATGTAACTTTGAGTTTAAAGTTTGTAATTTTTGAGTTTGTAAAACTGAAATAGTTAAAGTAAAACCAAATTGAAAGCAGCGTATAAAGTCAACTATTTTGGTAATGTTCATAGTATATGTTTACCTTCCAAACCAGCTGACAGCCATTTCAAATTATGTTCAGTCAATCTTTTATCGTTCAAAGATGTAATTGCGTTACATTAATAAAAAGTGAATCTGCTCTGAGTTGAACCCAAATTGGAGCGATACGCGAAGTATCGTGACTGGAACGTTGAAGCGTGAACATTTGATCGTGACAGTTGGGTAAGTACTGTAATTGAATTGTCCGATGATTGCCGTTGAAAGTTTACGTTTTGGAAGGTTACCACAACTGCTCCAGATACCGTTAATTTGTATGTGTAAATACAATATTGATTCTTAATCATATTTTATGTGTATTATATTTCACAGTTTCAAATTTTTTACCACAAGATTTCTGCTTGCGATATAATACTGATCTCTTAGACCAATGAGGCATACTAAAATCAATACAAAGTAGGTTGGACCTATACCATTATTTATATTGTAATATAATTCGTAAAACCACTTTTAAAAATGTTTGATAGTTTATATTGTTTTATATAGTAAACATTTTTGAGCGTAGCGAACAAATGAATTAACTAGTTTTTATTTTCTTATCACAGAAATTCAAGGTTTTTAAAGGGCATCAAATTGATGTATCACAAACTATATGTATCCATTTGAAATGTTTGAGTTTTGGGTGGTAAGAGGAAAACCCGGGGGGGGGGGGGGGGGGTTTTTTAAAAAAATTTTTTTTGGTTCCAACAGACAGGGAGAAAATATCCCTAGATCAGATTTGGGAATTCTCTTTCCGTCTCTTAAATAATATAATATAAAGTTAAAAAATATCTTACAAAATAACATTTTTGACGGTATCGGACGAGTGCGTTAATGGATTTTTATTTTCTTACAAAAAAATTCACGATTGTTAAAGGGCTTTTCGATGATATGTCACAAGATAGTGGTTGCGATTTAAAAAAATAAAGTTGCTTCCTTTATCCCCCTTTCTAAAGGGGTTCTACATTAAAAAAAAACCTTTAACAACAGATAAAGTGTTATAATAGGTATATATAGGTTTTACGTTGTGACAGCAAGCCATTTAAATTATATCGAACTTTATCAAGACTTATTTTACACTCTGTATGTATAATAATTCTTCTGTACGTGTGTATGTCACTGAACTCCTAAACGGCTGGACCAATTTTGATGAAATTTTGTGTCTGTTTGAGTGGGTCCCTGGATGGTTTAGATTCACAGTTGGAAGGGATTGAAATGGGGTTGCTACCATTACACAATAAATATAAATTAAACTAACTTTCTACAAGGTATGAAGCTAAAATTATGTAATATTATTTTAAGTGATATACAAAACTATTTGCAATTTCATTACTTAAGTCAAAGAGAAGAAATGGAATAACTACGCTTAAAATTAAATAATAATCCATTTACTTTTTCTGTGTTCTCAAAAACTACTCAACAAATTTATAAAATTTAACAATTTACACATATTAGTACCAGGATTTTTTAGAGAATATCGTCGCAATAAAAATAAATTGCACTAAATTCCTACAAACTATAAATCTAAAATAGTTACTAGTATTCTTAATTGATATAAAAAAGAAAATTGCAATTCGATTACTTAAGTAAGTTGGATGAAATGGTATATTCACCCTTAAAATTAAGTCTTGAAGCATTGCCAGGTCCACTAGTATATTGTAAATTTTGTTATTATTTTTTTTTAGGTACCTATTATTATCAGTGTGCCTATGATGATTTTGTGTATTAATTTGTAATTTTGAAATATTAAAATACAAATATAACAATTAAATTGTATTTTAAAGTAAATGATATATTAAATGTATAACACTCATTGACATGCTGAAGCCTAAGAATCACCCGCTGGGTTAATTCGTGTTCAGGAGTTGGTATTTGTTTCCCTTTAACTCAATCAAAATAAGAAAGCCCCTAAGTGACTTTTAAGGTTAGGAATTTACATATGACATTCACTGGTGTGACACCTGTAACACTTTTAGAATTATTATTTAACAATATGTGTATTCGTGGGTGGGTCATTTGCAAAGACCCGTATAAGATAATTCGGAGATAACGCTAACAATTGTCTACGTTTAATTATATTACGCTTCACTACGATAGAATATTAAAAGAATGTCTGAGAAGCAGGGCTAGCGATTACAGGTGTGCCAACTTTAATTGTGGGAATCTAGAGCAATCCTCGCCTCAAGACCGGAGACCGGAGACACGGATTACGTTCAAGTTTATCCCGTCTATTAATTAACTGTCCAACAGATCTTTTGTTACAGAATGGTCATTCATCTTGATTCATTCATTGCGCATGCTCGTAGTTGTGCAATGGCTACGTGATTCCACTACAATCATCTGTGTAGCATTACAGTAGTACCCATCAACTACGCCCACCACACTGTTTGTTAGATGTAAGGTGTCTGGAGTGTATAATAATTGTATACTCGTAATGAGAAACAGATTAGGTTAGGTTATTCACACTCGTGTTTTAATTGAGAGTCAGTTAGCTATAATTACGTGTTAAGTAATGTATGGTGATTGTGAAGGTTTCGTAAGATTAACATTTTTACACAGAATAATAAATAAAACGCATATTTTATGTTTACAAGTAGTAAGGCAGAAATATAACACATTTCATAATAATTAACAAAATAAATTGTGCACAAACATTGAACTTATGTTTACAAATGCTTATTGTAAAGTATCATGTTTAAATTAGGCCCAAAATAACAACTACTGTTAAAATGGTGCAACTGAATTAATACAAGCAGAAGACAATATTGTTTGTTGTGAGTGAAAACAATTAATATAGACAGTTTATTTTAGTTGAATCTTATAGAAAATGAATTGAATATCAAGGTTTCGTATTGTCTGTCATCTCGAAATTGTTAACTTAAAAGAAAGCCTGTTAAAATATTTTTATTGGGACAAAGAATAATTGTATCCTAAGTTATTTAGTTGAATGAATAAGGAACCATACAAATAAATCAATGTAAAAATAAACAATACAAAATGAAACTAAATAAAACGAGTTTTTAAATAACAATGAGAGTGCAAGGAGAGTAAAAAAGAGGGACGAATGAAGAAATGACGTCATGCATACTGGCTTTGTTATCACATTGTCTTCAAATTAAAAACAAATTTAATTTAATATTGCTGAATTAAAAACAAGTGTATTGAATGTTGTCAAATGTATACAATAAAATAAAATATTGTTGAACTGAAAACATGTATATTGTTAAATTAATTGAATACTGTTAATGAAATGATACAATTAAATGTTGGTAAATTTAAAACAAGTTGAATATCTTATTGAGGAATTGAAAATGAATGAATTGAATATTTATAAATTAAAATATTAAAATTAATTAAATAATGATAAATTAAAAATAGATTAAATTAAATATTGTTAAATTGAAAACTAATTGTATTAAATATTGGGAAAATGAAAACAAATTGAATATTGTTTAATAGAAAATTTTTTTATAAAATTTTGGTAAACTAGTAAACCCCCATGAAAAATCAAAGGTGGATCAATTAGATACACATCACAAATTCATCATTTACACAAAATACTATTTAAAAACAACACACTTTATCTAACTTTGCTGACGGGGATTTTTAACTCGGTAAATGTGTACAATTACAAAGATTATAAAACTGTAGGAATATTTGTTAAATTTTGTATTTGTGTATGTTTTTATATATTTATCGAAAGATAAAAATACTATTTTTTAATTGCTTTTTATTTTATATTGATAGATCACATGATTTAGAAGTTATTAATATTATAGTGAAGAAATTAATAATGGAATGTGATTATAGGCCCTTATGTTATACGAAGATGTACGAATGTTTCCGAAGTTAAACGAATAGGTATTTTTCTTTAAATTTGTGTAAAGGAATATTTGGAAGATAAAAAGTTTTATTTATATACAGTTTATAACCTCAAAGAAAATATTAAAACGTATTATAACATACGTTAGTTCTACAACTCATATTAAAAAAAAATCAACTTTATAAGAAATTATAGTGATTAAAGTTGTAAACATAATCTACACGGGGTTTGTTTAAGTATTACAAATGATGAGTGAAATCAGCTGTTATATTATATGTTACTCACGTACGTACACTCGCTTTTATAGGAGTTGATTGAAAACAAACTCAATTGCAAATATTGTGAAAATGAAAAACAATAATTTAAGATTGATAAACTGAAAGATTAATATTGAACATTATTAAATTGAAAAAAATGTCATAACTAATCTAAAATTTAAAAAAAGAATTAAAAATTGTTAATTGAACAAACTTAATTAAATAATTTTGGTAAATCTAAAACAAATCTTAATTGAATGTAGGTTACATTTTTTAAATGAATTGGGTGAACAGAACATGGTAAATACAATAAGAAGAAAAAAAGTTATTTTTTGACAAAAGCTGTAGAGGAAAATATGCGTACAAAATTCATATCCAACCCATTATTTCAATGACGAAAATAATAATAAAATAACTCACATTTAGAGACCCGATCATCTTTATTTAAAAGTTAACCAATACAAATTTAAATATTGCTCATCTTCCTACTTTGTCTTAGCTAATCAGAATGATATATTGTTAATCCATTCCAATAGCATAATATTTTAAAATACTATTAGTTTTTACTGCTTACTGTTGATAAAAATGCAGTGACATAAAGTAACAGTAATAAATATTTCATCTCTCTTCTTGTAAATATTATTTTATTTAACGGTACCAGGAACTGGCGCATACTTTCTCACAAACAAATTAAAATTATCAAACAGATTCACTGTGACTTCATAATTGAAGGTGGGGTAGGAGAGGTGATTTATTAAAGTAGGAGATTAACTAACTAATAAATATTATTATTATTATATAGAGAGAAAACTATTCGATCGATTTCGATCAAGTAGGATTGTATAGATGCACGAAAAAATGTTTTGAAAAATTTTGAAAAAAACCCTCTTTATGGCCAAAAAACCCCCAAAAATCAGTTATTATTATTATTATTAGCTAAACGAGAATTTTTAGAAAGATGCTGTTTTTTTGCATATGGTAGGGTACATTAAAGGCTACAAATAAGCTAAATTTTATTAAAATCGTTAGAGCGGTTTTTTTATAAAAAATAATAACTGTTTTTTGGGGTTTTTTTTGACAAAAAGGGGGTTGTTTTTCAAAAATTTTCAAAACCGTTTTTCGTTCATCAGTAGAGTCCTATTTGACATGTCTGGTGTAAATTTGTTTGAAATCGATCGAATAGTTTTCGCTCTAGCTTTGTATACATAAAAACGTACATACAGACAGACATTTTGTACAAAACACTTTTTTGGACTCAGGGGGTCCTAAAACGGATATTTCCACAAAAATCTCAACATCGATTTTTTTTGCGATCACTGTACTTTCTCTATACTATAGTATAGTGAGAAAGTAAAAAGTAAATTTAAACACAATTAATGAATATCTAAAAAAAAATTATTATTTAACAAACTCTAAATTTAACATATACTATTTAAAATGGTTAAAATGGCTTATTAAATATAAACTCAGAAGGTAATTACAAAGTCAAACTAAAATAAGTAATTAAGAAAACTCCCTAATTAAAACCAAAAGTAGTTATATAAATATTTTTATTCATACTTTTCATTATTTTATGTACTTGGTGCTCTCGTACATTTGTAAAATTATATTTGTCTAAGTGGTGTAAGTATATTTTGAGTACGATTCAGGCCAAACGGGACACCTTTCAATTATATTAAATTGTAAGTGTAGGTGATGTGATCAAATATAATGAAAAGAATAACTGGTAGCAACTATTAAATAATTCGAGTTGTTGGATAATAATAATTGAAAGAGCTTCCGTTAGATAGCGTTCGATGCGTTCTTTACATCATGGAATCATGGAATAGTTTTGGATGCTCGAGTGCTTATGTTAGACATACAATAACCGAAGATCAGTTATTATTGATCTATGATTGAACGCGTTACATCATTTTTTGATTGTTCAATATGTTTTGCTAGAAGTACTCCATCATTGTCAAACACCAAGTGGGGTAACGAACTTGTTATCACGCTTTAAAACAACAGACGGCGGCCAATTATTTCACCATTGATTTTGCAACGATACCCGAGATCCTACTTTTTGAACCAATCAAGCAATCTTGTTTGTCTGTGCCTATGTGAAAAAGACTGCCGCTAATTGGATGGAACAATTTATTAAACATGTTTAACATTCTTAGAAAACGTGACAAACAAGCAGCTATGTTTCTCAAGTAATTAATCGTATAGAAGGAATGAAAATATATATAAAAAAAAAAACATGTTTCATCGTTAGGCACCTAAGTAACAATCATACTGAGGATAACCAAGTAAAGTCACAATGTGTACATTATATATATACAGAGTGTTCATAAAGTCCTTTTACCCCCCCCCCCTTCATTATTTTTGTTACTGAAAATAAGATAACACAACTTTGTATACATCTAGTGTTGCATAACAGGACAATTTTGTTGACATATCTGACCTTCTATGATTTTGGTGGGCTTAGAGGGGCAAAGGGGGTTAAACATTTCAAATTTAAAGGTAGGTCATGTAAAAAGCTTATTAAAAGAGAAACACAACGGCGCAAACTTTGAAAACAAAGTTCTGGAAAATAACACACAACCTACTTATTCCTAATATTAACAAATTAATAACCTGCTTTAATGTTATGATAACAATATCATTTTCCAGAACTTTGATTGTCCATTACTTTGCAAAGAAGCAAGATACCAAGATTAAGTATGCGCCATTCTGTTTCTCTTTTAATAAGCTTTTCAATGGTGTTTTGACCATCGAGTTATTATTTTTTTTTTTTTTTATTTGATTTATTGCACAAAAAAAAAACATTTCTTACAGAAATAGGCGCATTGTGAATCTTAAAATATAAAACAAATTTCACATTAAAATTATTAAAAACTGCTCTTTTTTTTTAAAGTGGACATGCAAAATATTCATCTACATTATAATAAGCCTTGTTTACAATTTCTGTTCTTATTTCACCCTTAAACTGCATTTCATTTAAATATTTGTACCTATTTGGTAATACATTGTACAATTTTAGACCCATGTAATGTGGGGTATTTTCAAACAATTTCAAACGATGGGATGGAAATCTGTAATTTTCTTTGTTTCTGGTGCAGTAATTATGTTTAAAGCAATTTTTATCCAACATTTTTCTGTTTGAGTGGACCCAGACTAAAACTTCATATATATACAGTCCAGATAAAGTAAACATTTTTAAATTTTTAAAAACTGGCCTACAGCTAGTTCTTTGACGCAGATTAGTCATCGTCCGTAAAAATTTTTTTTGGAGCAAAAAAACCTTGTCAACACCCACTGCATTTCCCCACATGACTATGCCATACCTCAACACGGATTCTACATATGCATGATAAACCGTCTTACAGGTCAACGTTGGAACACACCTTTTTAAAATATAGAAAGCATAGGTTATTTGTCTAAGTTTGCCCTTCAGATAATCAAGATGAGTCTTCCAATTTAGACAATCATTTATATACACTCCAAGAATTTTGTGAGATTTTACACTATTTGGAATATTATCATTTTTTGTAAAATTCTCTTTTGTCTTGAATTCAATTATGTTTGTTTTTTCAAGATTTAGTAAAAGTCCATTTTCACCAAACCACAATTTAATTTCGTTTAGAGACCGAATTACTGTACTAGATAAATTTTTAATGCAGTTTTCTTTAATTACTGCAGTTGTATCATCTGCAAATAATATCAATTTCAAATTTGTATTATAAGAAATATCATTTATATAAATGAGGAATAATAAAGGGCCTAGTATGAATCCCTATGGTACACCATATGACATTGAATTCCAATCAGATATGAATCTTTCATTTTTCCTGTAGACAGTTGTTCTCTGCATACAGTTCTGCAAATACGACTTAATTAACAACACACATCTACCTTTAATTCCATATCCCTGCAATTTCCCCAACAGAATAGAATGCCAAGCCAGAGTTACTTCCGTATGGCCAGGCGTGCACGTCTACGAACGCTACATAATAATTTATGAACAATATTATTTCGTAACGATCTCCACCGGAGTGAAAATTATGTATGTGATAGTGTTGAGTGTTGTGTTTTGTGTATTAGAGTTTTTTATTTTTGTTTTTTAATGTCCTGATGATGGTCGAATTGACTGAAATCGCGATCGACAACTAAGGTAAGAAAACCTAAAATAAATACTGGATCAGTTGACGTGTAATATTCTTTAATTATATCACTGATTCGTGAGCTAAACAATGGATTCAAAATATTTAGATAATGTAATGTCAACCCATTTCCCCAAAAATTTACAAATAATGTAGAAGCATTGACGTCTATATATAATTGATATAACCAACTTGGTTTTTTTTTTAGATAAAATGAACTCGTATAAAAGCGAGTGTAAGTACTTACGTGAGTAACAATATAGTATAACAGCTCAATTCATCCAATTATCTGTTATACGTAAACAAAAACTAATGTAGATTATAATTTGGAGTTATGTTTGCAACTTCAATCCATAATTTTATAAATCTTGTGAAGTTTTTTTTTTAATATAAGTTTAAAAACACTAATGTAGGCTTTAATACGTTATAAGATTTGCTTCAAGTTTATAAAATTAATATAAATACAACCTTTTATTAATATCAATATATTCATTTATACAAATTTAAAGAAGAGATACCCAGTTATTTAACTTTGGAAACATTCGTAGGCCTATAGCGTATAAACGTGTTCGATTATTAATTTCTTCATTATAATATTAATAACTTCTGAATCATTTGATCTATCAATATGAAATAAAAAACAATTAAGATGACATGTTTATTTAGATATATAATAATGTATATAAAAAACAAAATGTAACAGATAGACTTACAGTTTTATAATCCTTACAATTGAGCACATTTACCGAGTAACAAATCCCCGTCAGCATAGTAAAGTAGGCCCAGATAACGTATGTTGCTTTTAAATAGTATTTTTAAATTATGTATTTCTGAACTATATACAATTAATCTCACTATGATTTTTCACAGGGGCTTACTAGTGTTTTAAATATTTACAAATGTAAAATAATGCCAACAATACATTTGGTAGTCATTCCTGGTAAACTTTGCTGAAATAATGACAATTTTTATAATGTTGTACAAAGTTGCACAAAAGAGCTTTCTTACAACACTAAACTAGTCACAGTTAATCTTAAAAAACTCAAAAACTTAACCTATTTGTGTTTGTTTATGCTATAGTACGGTTACTAAAAATTTTTGTATGCGTAGCTTTGCTGGACAATCCGTTCAAAGCTACTTATCAAAATAATGTAAGACCACTACCGTGTAATAAACATTGCATGTTGCGCACTGAGAATGTTCAGTATAACAGATGTTTGGCTTTGACATTATTCCATTGTTCTAAATGGTTGTCGCCGGTTGATGTGACAAAACAAAATTGAAAACATTAAGAAACAGCTGAGAACCACCTGTTGTAAGAAGTGGTCTTACACAATAAACGTACGTATTAACAAATTAGTTTGGACAAAATATGATATTAAGCAACTAAATAATGTATGAAGACGCCTCAGGTTTGGGAACTTCAAAGTTAATTCAACAGTATCGCTGTAAAAGGACATACATTCCGCCAGATTGTCGCGTACAATAATTGCATGGTATGATAATTTCTTTGTGCTGTTTTGGTGATGATTTTTGTTTAGAAAAGTTGTCAAATATTACATGGTTGGGGAAATTGCACGGTCACATTATGTCACATTAACATGTTCACTGCTACGCAAATTTCGTATTTCCTATGCCAGGAGCTGACCTTTTATTTTTTATATTAATAGCCTAAATGAGTAGAAATTACTTTATTTTTTATTTTTGAACCTTTCTACGTAATAATCACTAATATCTTAAAGCGGACGCACGTAGGTTTAAAATTGACATGCGAAGCTCTGTCTTTTGAAAATTCTCCCAATACAGGGGTTGAAGTGCGAAGCACGCAATGCACTTTTTATTGAAAATACTCTCAATATTAAAGCACGCAATGCATTGTATATTGAAAAACTTCCGATACGGAGGTTGGCGTGTGAAGCTCGCAATTCACTGTGTATTGAAAATACTTCCAATTCGGGGGTTGGCGTGCGAAGCACGCAATGCATTGTCTATTGAAAATACTTCCAACTTGGGGGTTGATATGCGAAGCACGCAATGCACTTTGTATTGAAAATACAGTACTCCTAATATGCAAGTTGGCGTGCGAAGCACGCAATGCATTGTGTATTAAAAATACCCCCAAAAAGCACGAAATGCATTGCGTATTGAAAATACTACGAAGCACAGAATGCACCGTGTATTGAAAATATTCTGGGGGTTGGCGCGCAATGCACTGTACGTCGGCCGCTTTAGTGTTCAGCGTTAAGCTCATGTGCGTCCTTAGCAGTGAACGTATTAAGGGCGATAAACGAAGATATCTTTGAATTTCGCGAGCCGATTCTACTAGTACAAATTAGGAAAAATGCATTTTAACATTCTGCAATTAAATTTTTTACAATAAACATATGCAAATAGATTAGGTTAAAGTTAGTTATTCATTATTTATGTTAACAAAAAAGTCTTCATTTTGTCGTAGTTTTAAAATGGCTGCCGTTATAGTAAAAGATCAAATTTTCTTGGTATTTGTCAATATTAGCTTAGAACCAAAACTTTTTAGAACTATGAAAATTTGTATGAAATCCTTTTATCGATTTTCAACGAAAATAAAAACGTGACCTTAGCTATTTCAAAATGGTAAATACATTTCTGTGATTTCTGTTTTTCTCAATATTTTTTAAACTACAGAAAAAAAAACCCAATCTAAACTATAAGACATTACTTTGGGAAATTGTTTCACTTTTTGTACTCACTTTTAGAATTCCGTACAAAAATGTACCGTACAACAAAGATGTAAGCACTGTCCGTCCTTTATATCTTTATGTCAGTGTTGATTTACTCTGTCGTATTTAGCTAATGATATTCAATCTTTATCAGAACTTTATCTTATTGCCCACGCTTTTTCAAATGTCACAAGTAAAAAAAAGTGTTTATCTTGTTACGAAGCGGGAGTCAAAAGTAGTAGTTTTGAAAGTAAAAAAGACATTTCAAAGAGAAAAGTATATTAAATATTGGGTCCTAAACCATAAAATTTGCAGAAAATTTAGAAGAGACGAAATATTTATGATTTACTGACGAATGGAAAAGTGTTTTATTAGGGAACTCAATGTTTAACATACGCTTCAACACAAAATTTGAAACACGTTCGTTACAACCCTTTATTTGGATTCCTAGAACTTCATCGGTGTAGTTACATGTTAAACAAATAATAAAAAGCCTAACGAAATTATAGGTAGGTCTACAGAGTTGTAGGTGTTTTAGACAATTACCGGTAATTTATATTTGAGTGTGTATATTTTCATACGTCATTTTCAAGTTGGTCGCTGTATAGAAAATGGCAGACACTCTCCAAAATTTGTATTAAAAAATTTTAGTTGCAACGAGAAATGATGGAACCTATTTAATGTTTTATCCTACGTTAATCCTAAACTATCGTGATTTTTAGCCAAGAACACAATATCACTAATAAACTTAAAAATTTCATATAAAATAAAAAAAAAGATAAAAAATAAGTGTTTTGCTTGGTAACAAAACAGGTACGGTACCGGAAAAGATATCGTTGGGTCAAAACATGTAAGAGATGAGAATAATTCGTACACAACACTTGTCACTCGTGCTATCACCAAACCACTTGCTCTCCACTTCCTTTAAGACGGGGGCGTCGAATGGAACCTATCCCCCCCCCCTGAAGGTGTTTTTAGTAATCTGCATTTTATTTCAAACTAATCGATCATTGAATACGTAGTCGATATTTAATTAAAAATTACATTTATGATTGAATTCGTGATGTGACCAAGAAAAAATAATCGTTCCTTTGGAAATAAATACGATCCCTACCCTGCGCATTCATGACGGTAATAAGGCGTTGCGCTGGGGTGCAGGCTCAAGGTCATTGCGGGGTGAAATAATGTTTATATTGCACTATTGTCTGACTCAAGCCCGTCATTATTCCACAAATTAATAATAATTTTCATTATATCTTTGTTTTGCGTCAAATAAAAGTAAGCTTAACGAAAAACAACAGCCAAACGATCCAAACAGTTAGTTATACTTGTTTATCTTATTTATTCCTGAACACTGGTGATGGGTGGTAGAATGGTTTCGTCAAAACTTTTTAGTTTATTTTAGACTAACAACATTTAAACGACTTAACGCCATTTTTAATCACTTATAATTATGAAGGCTTACATACATTTTTTAACTTTAAACGAATATATAATGTTTCAAAATTTGTGACACTTTACAATATAATGTTCCAGAATTTGTAATAAGTTACAGAAAACCATCCATTTAGATTTTATTGCATACTAGCTGGCCGATCCGGCGTTGAACGGATAGAAAAATCAAAGTTAAATGTATATTAAAAATATATATATATATATCAATAAATATATTACACTACGTATTTCTTATGGGGATTTTTAGTAACTTTGATCCCCCAATCCCCCCTAAAATTTCTAATTTTTTTAAAACCTTTCTTAGCAAGCACCTAGGGCCCCAGAGGAAGCTACATACCAAATTGCATTCCAATCCTTTCGTTGGTTTTTGAGATTTCGCGATGAGTGAGTGAGTGATACTTGGATTATATGTATATAGATAGATAGATATAATATATATACTCCGATTTGACCTTAGTTCCCCTCCCCCCAAAGTTGAATCCTCGGTGTGCTACTGACTAGGAATACATAGAAGCCAAGTTTGCTGTGAGCGAAAGACGTTCCACAAAGCAAAACAAATTATGTCGGGTCAGAATTCCCCTGATAGATGTTAAATGGTTTTAATGGTTTAAGAAAATCCAATGGCTACCCATTAAAAAAACGAATCTCTGTATGCAAATTTATAAGGTTCAGAAACCACGTCAGGCGAGTTGAACTAACATTTTTTTCCCAGGCTTTTTATTGATTTTCAAAGATTATTCAAAATGAGTGTATTTCTTTCAAATGAAATACCAGTTTGTTAGAGCTACTGTGTGACTGTTTACGTTCCATTATATATATCAACACTTACTATCATTTAGATGAATCTCCTTCTACATCACCTGAAGGGTTACATTCCAGTTACCACATTCTGTCATACTCGATTGGTTCAAGTCTTAATGATTGATGTTCAATGATTTTCAATTGGCTGAACTTCGAAATCAAACCGTACGCGCATGTTGCGCAATTGTTTGTTTTACTTTGGATACCGATCTAATGCGTCACCTACTAACTTATTGAACTAAATCTAAATACACATGTTCTTGATATAATACAAAGGATCCTTTTCAGAGATTGTTAGGTGGGTGATCTAACTGTGTTTACTGTTTTGCGATATATTTTTTGGAGGATCTTGGTTTGGCAATGAGAAATGATTGTTTGAAACAGCCTGGTGGTTTTGTAATGTTGTAGGTTAATTGCAAAGGATGAGGGTTTGTGTTCTCATATGATAAAGAGAAAGTATATTGCTATCAAAACTCCGATTTAGAGGATTACATCTGAAAAGAAAAAAATATTATATATTTGACCGTAATTTTGTGTTAGCATGTTCTGTAGCAGGGTTTCTTTATAGCTTTCAGCAGTTTATGCCCAAATCCAATTTTTGTTTTATAAGTAACAGTACCTCTAATGTTTACATAAATGTTCTTAAAAAACGTTATTTTAATCTGACATAAATTTGTCATCATTATTTTAGTATGTTTAGTAGTTCCTAAAATCGGCCTTAATTCAAGTAAGGTTTACATTTACCGAGTTTGCTTGGAATTGTGTTATATGTATATTTAGAAAAAAAAACTGGAAATAGTCTAAAATCTTTGTAAAAATGGCATCCAAGATTTGGGTAACACATATTTCTAGAAAGTACAAAATGTAAGACTAAAATCAAGACTGGAATTCTTGCTTAGTCAGTCTTGGTATTTCCGTCACTAAATATTTCACATCTTTGACATAATTTGTCCCGTTTCAAGTAGAAGGCCCTAAACGAAAACCACTTTTGGAATTTATATTTATGTTTACTATTACTTTTTGTACTTATCAAAGAAATTTTAGTTCTGGGTTTTTATTTGTATTTGAAGGACAGTCAAAATTGATATTATTATTTACTTTTAACTAAATAGATAAAGCTTATTTTTTACCGGTAACATTTTTATGAATATTTTGTAAGAAGAAGGTCTAACATAAATGGAATTGTGTTTCTCTTGCGCTCCCATTTATTATATCCACCAATTCACCATAAAATATATAAAATTCCATTTCGCCAACATCTTGGAACTGTTGGAGATACGACCAAAGTTTTAATAAAACAGGTTTGTAAAACTAAATCGTTGTCTCGATATTTTCCATTTTCCAGAAATTTTCTAAATGTTGGTAGAATTGAGAAAAAGTGCCCTTATCGCACATTGTTTGAAAGGATATATTTTCTGAAATTTTTGGTAAAATGTTGCCTTTCGAAAATAAAATGATGTTCTAGTAAATGAAACATGTTTATAAATGGCACAAAAGAAGTTGAACTATATTTTTGATATAACACTTAACCTTCCCTGTTCAAATTTATTAAAGCCCACATCTAACGCCAAAATTTGCCTTTTGGGACGTTTTATTTTAAAGACATGATTTTTTCTATATTTTCAGATGTGAAATAGTGGGCAAAATAATTTGATGGTTCGCATTAGATGCAGCAGCATGTAAAACACATTAAATAAACGACTTAAATGCGATGGTAAGATAGATACACAGTGATGTAAAACCACTAATTTATTATTTTTAATTTACCTTTATTATTATTATTATTTTAAGTTAAATTTCTGTCAACCTTTTATAAATAGGACTCACAGAATTTTACGTGAATAGATGTGCCAACTAAAAGTTTAAATTAGTGAACACAATATTTGGATAATAAGGTTAGGTTGGTTCTACATAGTTGTATAGAGTATTGTTAACATAAAACATACCAGTTCCAACGATAAAGGCTAAACACTGTAAACAACTAATTTATATGATTCAGATTTGTTATGGCGCAAGATTAGAATCATTCAAGGATGTTGTGGTTCAAACATTTTCAAAGAGCGATTTGAAAATCTGTTATTATGAAAATTGAGTTATTTTACAATATAGAAACCCTTTATTTCAAAATCGAAAGGGTTATGTAGTTGGTTTTATCTTTTACCAAAGGCTTACTGTAGTTTTATAATATGCCAATAATATTTTTCCCTCGTTGTTCCTTTGAGATCACATACTCTTATGCTTTTATTCCAATCAAACAGTTTTGAGTGAAGAAACAAACCTTTTAATATATAATATGGTTGCAATTTGGTAAATAAAGTAAACTTAAAAAACAATATTTATAATTTAGAAATTGAAATTTATAATTAGGTTTTAGGTAATTTTATAATAATTTTGTTATGGTACAACAATTTGATTAGAATAAAAATTCTTTGAAATGTATAATGGTTATAAATAAGCGGTACATTGATAAATACATGGCATTGACAATTTGAGGTTATAATTTCAAAAAGTGCAACAGCCTTTGGGTTTTTCTGTTCACTTTCCAGGGTTGTGTTTATGATAAATTTACTGATTAGTTTAATTTTTAAGGTAAAACATTTTAACGGAAGCTTTATGGTAGAATAAAAACAATTAGTAAATTACGTAAATGTGAACATGATAGCAATTTATTACCAAGAACACTATTCAAATTTACAACTTTAATTATTTTAATATGGTTAATAATTAAAAATGATGCAGTGGGTGGTAATTTGTAACTTGCATCGGATAAAGCACCTACAATTATAGAAATCTAATACTATAATTAACTTGTGCAAGAGTGAGAGTGATGCGTTATAGAGTAAAAATATATCCGAAATTTAGTTTTTTTGCAAAATAATTCATATCTAGAGAAATGTTTGACTGATAGAGTTCGAACTTGGCATGAAGTTTAACCTAACAATAATCTGTCACAAGAAAAATAAGCTAATATCCAATCATGCGTTTCAAAATAGCGGCTGTTTGAAAATTTCAAACCTAAATTATTCAAAAACTGTGCATTTTAACAAAAAATATTAAGACACCTTTTTTGTAAAACTTTTGATTCCCTTTTAATGGTGCAATTGTCAAAACAATGGAATGAAGGATAACAGTAAGTTATGTGTAATAAATGGTTTTCAAATCGGCACCCTGTAATAACACAGTAATACAACAATATTGTATACAAAATCCTTTTTTTTTAAGGATAATATCTAGTTAAAGATAATAATAGCATATACACTATACAATATACATACAATATTTTTGTGTTTACTGTGTTGGTATAGGATGCCGTGTTGAACAAACCAATTATTACACATTACTTAGCTATTATCATTTATTCGATTGTTTTTACAGATATTGAACCAAAAGGGCTACAAAAATGGTGTCTTGATATTTTTTGTTAAAATGTACGGGTTTTGAGTAATTTAGGTTTGCAGTGTTCAAACAGCCGCCATTTTGAAACGCATGGTTATATATAATCACTTATTTTTCTTGAGATAGATCAATGATAGGTTAAGGGGGCGCTCCCCGTCCGCCATATTGAATCTGATTCCCATAAGAGCAATGCTACAGAATAAGTCATTTTTTCCGTTAATTCGTGGAATAAATTTAAAAATTTGGTTTCATTTTGAAGTACTGTCATATGCGGATGTTGATTGCCGAATACATTTTCAAAAACTGTGTTATTGTTTTCATAAACGTATGATATAAATAGTAAAAAATAGTAAACTTCATTAATTTTTTACTCAGTTGCAAAAAGAGATATTGTAAAAAACCTTAGCAATCAACACCCACAATCTATTTTACTTTAAGAAAAAAAATACAGCTTTCGTTTTTTGACAAAAACAACACAAAAATATGCTTAATAGTAAAGGTATGTTTTGGTTATTTAACATTGAAATGGGTACCCAACTTCGCCGTTTTGAATGTAGACAGCCGAGCCTTAAACTTCATACCAAGTTTGAACTCAATCAGTAAAATTTGCCTTACAATATATGGATGAATCAAATTCTAAAATAACACAACCAAACAGTATAAACATTAGTCTAAGAACGTAATTTGTATGTAAATATAATTGAGTGTTAATTGTTGCAGTAAAACCGGAAGCTGCATTTAGTTTAAATATTTTACAGCTTATAACTAATTCCTCAAACATTTACATAATGCATCGTTTATGAATAAATTAACACCTCAAGCGACACGATCTGTTACATAACGGTACAGGCATTAGTATTTGCAACAAAACCTTTCATTGTTTGGACCGAAAGAGGGGCAAATAATCTCAAGACTCAAGATAAACCTTCCTGGAAGTCATTCTCTGAAAACATTTCCTGAATTGGAGTAAAAAAATAACCGAAGCGAGCGAAGAGTCGTGACGGTTTGTTCAAGGCCGTCTGCATTCCTTCGCTTGGTGTAAATGACGTTTGGATTCAATTTCATTAATTGCAGCGCAGTTGTTATTTTAGTTACTTTTTTTGATAGTAGGGTACGCCTCAAGGCTGCGGGGATGGAGGATAACGCCTTATGTAGAAAGAAGTCTAATCTAACTATTAGTGTTCTTCGCCCTTAAAAAAACTTCGAGTGTAGAGTACGGTTTTAATAAAATTGGGCCGAGTACAATCAGCGACCTTGTGGTGGCTCGGGGACAGACAATACGGGACTGAAAACACAAGTCTCAGCGTCTGCTAATCGTGGCTAGTAGTACCACAACCGGCTTGAAAAGCCGAGTGATATTTGAAACATTGTAAGGTCGTATTTCGGATTCTATTTATGAATTAACAATTAAAGAAATAACTTTAAATTATTAAGAATGCTTTATATTTTTACTTGCATCCTTAAAATATGGAAATTATTGTTTTAAAACACCGCAACAATGCATTCAAACAATACATTTTTAGTGTATTCAATTTTTATTAAACAAGTACCCTTCCATAACTTTTAATTAAGAGGTATACGACGAATACAAATAACCTTTAAGAACTATTTAAGGGGTATCACAACCGAAACACCTTAGTGTATGTTTTTATACACTATGTTTACACTATGGTCACACTGTTTTGTTATGTGTGTATGTTTTCGCTGTTTTACTCATGGTGAAGAAGAAAATGTGTAGGCTGTAAACGAAATTTGGAATCTTTAAACTATTGTTTGACTTTACTACTGAGAACTTTTATTACAGAACTAGGGGAAACCCCTGCGTGCCCCGCACGCCAACCCCGTTTTAACCTTCTATACACATAATCATATTATGTTTTCTTTATAATAAAGGTGTAAGATTAATAATAACCCCAAAGATAAGATGGTAAATAATGTTAAATGTCCAAATTAAATTATTTCATATATTTTATAACAGCAGTTATAGTAAAGGTTAAAAGAACCAGCAAGGCTCAGGTATAGCCTACACTTTAAAACACTAAACTAAAAGTTAGAAATACAAAAATTATAGCTTCAAAGTTTGAAATCAGCTATTAATAGACATATTGGAGCAAACAGCTTTTTTCTGTCATTTTATTCAATTGGTTGCTATGTAGTAAATGTAAATACATAATAATGTTGGTTCACTCTAGGCCTAACCTAAGATTTTTTCCGACTAAATTTAATTAAATTTAGATAAAATGTTTTTAGGTGACTATTAGAGGCATGAATGCTGCAGGTAATATAAAAACCTTATGTATTACGTTTCTTAAAGAACGTTCCAACCGATTTAATGTTTCATTGACAAAACTTAATACAGGTTTTTTTTATCTCAATCGATTTATTTCTCTCACTACAAAGGAAATCAAAATATTTTCTTAATTTCAATATGTGATTTACGAACGATCGTGGGGTTATTGTGTGTATGTGTGTAAGTTATTGTATCTATATAAACGTATTGCATTACATGAATAATTGCAGGAGACCACTTTGGCGGAATTAAGCATGAAAAGTTACGCATACCGAAGCTTTCAGTTCTATTTTGCTTTGCCCACAGTTAATCATCGAAGGTTATTGTCCTTCTGACGGCTTCAATTGCAAGGAATTCCATTCTAGTACCGGTGAAAGGCAAGGATCCTCTTCATCGCCCGATGCGTCCTTTGTATCACTCCAATGAGCGATTCTTGTGAATGAAACCGGTTCAAGGACAAGCAGCCGGACGACGAATGTGTTGTCTACAGTTTAATCGGCTCAGGTGTTAATTGTATTCGTTACGGTCTGAGAGACTATGTTTGACAGCAAGTGATAATTATTGTTTCAAACAGTACTTTTACGCTTAAAATGTTTGAGCAAACTAAACAAAAACTTAAATGCTGGAGTTTGATCGAACTAAAATAAATGTCAACCTGTAAAATTAGGAAATTAAATCAAGAAATTAAAGCTAAACTGAACAAAATTTCTTTTAAGTTAAGCTTTTATATTTATTTAAAGACATATATAAGAAAGGCATACTTTTTAAAACCCTAGTAGGACCAAGGGTTAGATTATTTCATGGAGGACCAAGGGAGGGGCCTCAGAGGCCCATATTTAAAATACCACATTAAACTGAATACAAAATTTATTTTACAGTTAATATACTCTTCACACCATTAAATAATAAGTAATAAAGCTAATAAAAACATAAAACACAGATATTAGTTTTTTCATAGGCCTTAAAGATTAGGCTAACATGATAAAATTATATGATGATCTTAAATCATAAATTTGAGTTTACTCAGAGTCACTACTTAATGCCTCTTCACATCTTTTACACACTATTTATTGTTTTCATGCTGTGTCGTCCACAGACATGTCTGTGACACTTGGAGCAGTATACTTTTGATTTTCCAAGTTTGTCGTACTTCATTTGTTTTGATGTCGCCTCACGAACACAAATATGGCATCTTCCTCGTTTCATTTTATGAGGATTCGGTACAGGTACATTAGGTGCTCTGTACTCTAGCTTCTTTTCAAGAACCGATTCCATGGCACTAACTACTACTGTTTTGCTTAGGCCAGTGATGTCATTACCTCTTTTTTCAACTTGAGGTTTCATTAGTTCAAGTGCAAGTTGTCGTAGAAACAGAAGTCTTCGATTGTATTCATTATTTTTCCACTGTAGATAAAATGTAACGTAAAATATTGTCAGGGACTATAACAAATGCTGTTAGATAGCTTTTATTTGAAAACTAATATGATTACGATTAAAAATTTATAAAACCGTAATCAGAAAAAAATCTGGATCAGGTTTCAGGAAGTACCAAGGGTTTTTTACTGTCAGACCTTTACTGGTTTTTTGATGATTTAAAATAACAAAACAAGTAAAATATTTTTTTTTATCAAAGCCTCAAGGTTATCAACAAATAGACAATATCAATTTTTTTTCAAATTTTTTGAACTATTTATAATATTAAAAAAATGCAAAATAGTTATGTATGGGCCTGACAGGCCCTCCCCCTGGTCCTACTAGGGTTAATACTAAAACATGTTAATGAATTTTATATTTCGAACGACACTCTTGGAATATAGGGAAACCTTGTTTGTCATTTCAGCAGATTTTATTCGGGCGTATTTAAGACGTATCCTATGAAATTTTCCTTATACAATATGACAACGTAAAATCTTTTTAGAATTGTTAGGTATGGAATTAAAAATATTCCGAAAGTTTTTGCTAAACACATTTTCCTTCCCCAATTAATTCTTCTGGTAGTAACCAAATAGTTTTTATACTAGAATGCTTAACAGATCAAAGTTTCCATTAGTTATTTTATAAGCCAGAAAATATTACTTTTAAGATAATCTATACATATAAATAAAATTGGAGTGTCTGTGATTTCAAAATATAAGATTTTTTATAAGCTCTCAGGAAATATTTAAAATTCCTGTAAAAATTATGGACAAAATTAGGGATTTTGTGGACATATGTTGGGGATCTAGCGTGTCTATTTCAATATATGTCTTACACTATGTCAGATGACAGCTGTCACACCCAACTTAGATTAAAGTGCCTCTGTCCTAATCAATCATAATTTCCGTAAAAATCAATATTAAAAAATACAAAAAAATAAAAATTTATGAACGATATTAGGGATTTTGTGGTTTGCATTGGCATCAACATTATGTCACCACATGGGTTGACAAACGAAGCGAGCAGGGCAGAGCCCCTATTAATAAATAATATTACAATGATGCTTACTTAAACTTACTTTTGAAGTTTAAAATCTCGATTTTTCCTGGTGATATTCTACTCTCCGTTTTCATTAGTTTTACTTGTATAAAACACACACAACTTGTATACAAAAAGCTCTTTTAATTTACTGACAATATTCGGTAAGTATGGAAGAATATGGAAGTCAAATATCTAGGATATTTGACAGACATGGGCATTGTAATAGTTCTTTGGCAGGCGCCGGACTGTCTTGTCAAACAATCGTTTACAATTAGCTTCCATTAAACTCTTAATATTTGCCCTTAATTCGTTTGATTGCGAAATAGAGCGTCGAATCCTTCCTGATCGATACCATACGTGACTGTTAGTTGTTGCATAATGAGTTGTCGAGTTCTTTCGTGACTTCTTGTTGTACAAACAAATGTTTCGTATATTTGTTCAACCTGGCTTTGAACATACTGCTTACTAGACGGAAGAATTACATAGAAATGATATAGAATTAATGACACATTTCAAATACCAGTATAATTACAAAAGGAATGATATGCTAGGCCGTCTTATACTGATACCCTTCCCTTGCTGTATTTAGTTCATGATGGATCATTGACTTTAAAAAACAAGAAGACAATTTTGTAATAATGGTTTGTTGTTCCAGTAATAAATAAACTGTCTTTATTTGATACTTGATAAATAGGTGTCGTGCCATCTCGTCCAAGTGCCATCTCGTCCAAGTGCTATCTCGTCCAAATTCCACGAACGTAGGGCGGGGGGTTAATTCTCTACCTGAAAAATAGTGTCATCTCGTCCAAAACCCTATGCTATTGTTTACTTGACAGGTTTACAAAAACTATTGGAACGTTTAATTCTTTTTATTAAGGGTCTTCTATAGGCCCTACCTTGCGTAAAACAGCTAAGTATTTATTTACTTTAGCGTGTCAATCGAAACTACTATAAATACACAAACTTTAACTTTTTTCTTTATAAATATAGTATTTATACACTTCGTAGAAACGAACAGTTTAGGCAACTCAACTACAAAGTTGTACATACGTTTTTAAAGTACAAATATACTGTTATCGGCCAAGTTAAGTAAAAAGTAAACATATTGTGACTAAATACTATAGGTTAGAACCTTTTAGGTTTTAAAAAAATTGTAATTATATAAAGTGATAATAACGAAATATAATCATACTGTTATCGGCCAGATTAAGTAAAAAGCAAACATACTGCGACTACATACTATAGGTTCGAACCTTTTAGTTTTTTATTTTAATTATATTATGTGATTTACACTCGTACGATTTACACACCGCCACACAATTTCTCCACACTTCTTTTAATTTTTCATTGTATACCGAAAACCGTTATATAAAAGACTAGGTTGTCCTCTTATGGTGGTCGAAAACTCCATATTCCTATAGATGTTTACACCTCAGAATCAAGTATACAAATGAGGTTTAAATTGGCAGAGTCCACATGTAAACAAAGGGGTGGGAGAGCGGTGAGGGTGCTAGGCGAGGGCGCACAACCACAGGCTACCTGCGTTGCCTTCCTCAACCCTTGTCAAGTTTTCACTTGGACGAGATGGCACTAATTAATGTGTTCATTCAACTGTAAAACTGAGCTGGACGAGATGGCACTCTTTTCTAGGAAATAGGGTGTTGGACGAGATAGCACTTGGACGAGATGGCACTACATCGATAAATACACTGAAGAAATTAGTTTAACTTTCTGACCAAGGGTTGTGTATTGTCAACCATCTCCAAATAGGTTAGTTAAATTTATTAAGAAAACTAAGACAACCTGGAGTTAAAAACAACTTTATTAATTTTAGCCGTCGGATATTATTCGGTTGTTATTGATAACAAGGTATTTATAACCATTTATTCATAAATTTATTCATTGTCATTAAATATTAATTCTAAATTGTATTCTAGCAGAATATGTATAAGAGATCAGAACAGTAAAAATTAACTTTAAATGAAAAAATAAAACAGACTTATAAGTTCTAGGAGAGTAGCTTCTGGCTTAAAGTACTATGTGCGGGATAAGAAACACGCGCACTGGTTTTTGGGGCGTAGTGAAACTGTCCCAAAATTTTGGGTACTTTTGAAACGATGAAACTGCCCTGCACATTAAAGAGGATTAGGAAGGGTCGCCTCACAAGACTAGAAATGCTAAAATTGCCCCGAGAGTCATGTCAGTGACTACAGTCTTCTAAAACCAAACCAACCTAACCTAACCTACCTGGCCAGGCGCTCGGGGCAATTTTAGCGTATCTGGTCTGGCGAGGCAACCCTTCTTGATCCTCTTTAATGAGCGGGGCAGTTTCATCGTTTCAAACGTACCTAAAACATAGGGGCAGTTTCATCATCCCCGGTTTTTGGTAGTCTACTCTTTTCTTTTACTGTTGCATCATGGCAATGTACATTGTCACACTGCAATCTCAATTAGTGAGTTTTGGCAAAGCAAAACATTCCTGTAGTCCCTCAGACAATTTATTCAACTGATATGAGCTCATACGACTTTGTCCTTTTCCCGATTAAAATAGACTCCTAAAAGGACACACTTTGGAACAGTAGAAAACATTAAAAAAATTTAACCAACCAGCTGAAGAATATTCCGGTTTGTGAGTTCCCACGCTGCTACGGTGAGTGCGAAAACCGTTTGAATCATTGCGTTTCTTCCCGAGAGAAATATTCATAAGGTGATAAGAGTTTATGTATAAATGGATTGTATATAAAAAGATTTTCTGAACCAGTACCATTACTTTATTTACATACTCTATAAGTTATTCATAAAACTCTCTTTATTTTAGAGAAAACAAACTCTTTTTATTTTGCATTATTGTGAAGTGTCAAATTTTAAAAGATTATTTAATTATTATTCGGCCATACAGCACATAAGAAAACCATTTATGTTACAACTCTTTGAAACGTTGTTTAGAATTGAAATCCGATGATGTAAGACATTTAGTAATAACAGAGAAGGGACTATTGATATGATTTAGGCCTAATATACAAAAAGTGGATGAAAATCAGTTTTATATTTTATGGAACAACCTGTATATTGAGCCTGAGTTTTGCATACTCTGTAGATAGCCTTAATCGAGAATTTTTCATTAATGTGTCTACAATATTTCTACACTAAAAGGAAGGTGCAATTTTTGCTAAGCTCAAGTATGAATGTTTAACACAAAGTTTCGTTAAAGTGCGAATTTATATAATTTTTTTTCTATTTTAATCGTTTTAGGTTGTTAGTTATTTTCTGCTATAGAATTATTTTATATTAAACTAGGTAGTTTACACTTATTGAAATTATTTTTAACGAAACTGAAGTCACGAAGGAATAACAATAGGGGAAAAAGAGTTAGGAAATATATCTTTGATCTTTGTGAAGTCTTGCTTTGTTTGCTCTACTATATAAGAAGAAGGGCGTAGGGTGGATTAAGGAATCGCTGCAAAAATAAGTGGTATTTAAATTGATTTTACGCCAATAGAAAAATAGAAGGAAAGAATGTTACTAAATTACGAAAAGTACATATAAATCTTTAGACGTGATTACTACCTTCTATTATAATTATCCCTGAAGCCAATTGCTTAAGTAATTCTAAACTATCTAAACAGTAATTCCCTGGAGGTCATTGGTTGATGACAGTATATACTTGGTCAAAGTCAAGTAGTTCTGACATCCAACACGGTTAAGGTCAGACGTAAATGACATAAGGTTTTAATACTACCTTACGATAGGTAATTGGTAAGGTTAACTTTTGTACAAAATGTAATAAAGTAAACATACAATTTTACTCTGTTTTCATAATCAGGTTATTTTTTATTAAACTCGGAAGTATTCATGTTTTCCAAAGTTATACTATAATTTTATAATTTATTTGATGAAAATACTAGCTGACCCGTGCGAAAATTTAAGGAGTCAGCAGTACTTAGGCGCATGCATATATGCGCAGTACTTAGGCGCATGCATATATGCGCAGTACTTAGGCGCATGCATATATGCGCAGTACTTAGGCGCATGCATATATGCGCAGTACTTAGGCGCATGCATATATACCTGATTTAATTCAGTTAGTTACGTTTATTTATTTACTGTGGTTTATAAACAACAGATTATAAAGATTTACTAGTAAGCTTCCGTTAAAAATCACAGGCAGATTAATTAGATACACATCAGAAATACACAATTAAAAAATGCTATTTAAAACAACAAACTTTATCTAGGCCTAAATAGCTATGCTGAGGGAAATTTTAACTCAGTAAAATTGTAGGGCCTACAAAATTGTAAGGATTATAAAACTGTAGGCCTATTTCTTAAAACTGTGTGGTTATATACATTAATATACATACAAATAAAGACAAAAATATTATCTTTTAACTGATTTTATTTCATTTTGATATATCAAACGATTTAGAATTTTGTTATTAATATTTCAATGAAGAAATTTAATCTAATATGTTACATTTTATAAGAAGATGTACGAATGTTTTGTAAACAAAACTCCAAAGTATAATCTACACTAGGTTTTGTTCAAGTATTATAGATGATGGGTGAAATCAGCTGTTATATTGTATAGTTACTCACATACGTACGTATGAACGTACACTCTCTTTTATATGAGTTGATAACGCTTTACGTTGATTTAATTTGATTGATTTGCGTGTTAGAATGTAAACTAAAAGCTGTCATGTTAATTAAAAAGATTAGTTTAGATGGCGCTTTTTATGAGGAACCATATGATCTTCCATATATGAAAGTTTTTTAAATCAATTTTTGTAACGAAATCATACGTTTTAAGCTGTTTTCCTAACATAAGTTTTAAAATTATTCTTGAATCATTAATTTTGATGAAGTATTAATGAACATACGGATGGCATTGCCACAAAAACACCTTTTGAGAAATAATACGTTATAAAGATAACTAAATAGTTAACTGAATTGATGACAGTACACAAGATAAGATTAATACATAAAAAACAGCAAATAACTGTGCAACAAATAAGTACAAAGAAAAAAAAAATCAAACGAATCCAAGATACAACTTAATGAAATAATGAAAAGAAATAAAAAATGTAGCCATCAACGCCGTGTCGGCCTTCATTCGCTTTTATTTTAATAATATATTTCTTTTTTTGTATTCCAAGTTTGGACCATTTGATCTTATTTGCAACTTAACCTCAATCTATTTCTATTTCAAAAGTATTCCAAGAAATATCAGACATAAAAAAGTAATCAATTCTCAAATTTATAAAACTCAATTTCGTTTTGCAATTTGTCAATTACATTCCAGTTGATTCCAGATTTTTTGCTTGAAAACGCACTCAAGGTGTCAATCAATTTTTCCAATCAGAAGTCTTACATTGCCGCCCATCGAGGAAGTTCCTATTGGTGTCGAAGTCCTTGATCTAGAATCCACCACCGAGATCCGCCCATTATGACTTCATCAAAGATGAACACAAGTCCATTTCAAAGTCAGTGATCACTCTTAACTCTATTTCAATAATCGAGGACGAAGTTTGCATTTGTTTTTCAGTACAAAAATTTGTTTAACGTTCACTGCTACGCAAATTTCGTATTTCCTTTGCTAGGAGCTGACTTTTTTTTGTATTTATAGCCTAAATGGGTAGAAATTATTTTATTTTTATTTTTGTACCTTTCTGCGTGATAATCACTAATATTTTAAAGCGGTCTTAGCACATAGGCTTAAAATTGGCGTGCGAAGGGGTTGGCGTGCAATACACTGTGCGGTCGGCCGCTTCTCATAGTGTTCAGTGTCAAGCTCACATGTGCGTCCTTAGCAGTCAATGTGTTAAACATTTTAAAGTATTACTGTGTTAAAACATGTATTACTTATTATTAATATAATCTAAACTTCATTCAAGATCGTAAACCTAAACACAATTTTTACTGTGCACATATAAAATATTCCTTTTTATATTGTAAACCCACAGACTATACTATTTAGAAGTTATATATTTAAAAAAATACATTGCCATATTATTTTTTCAGCCAAAGCATCAATTAATTATGGCTGGATCAACATCCATCTCAAATAAAAAAAATGATTAATAATTATTATTGACAACGTAGGAAAGAAATTTGTCAAATTATCTGTTTGTAATATTTGATGCCTTGTTCAAAAATATCACAAAGTAGTTATATTTAACCTAACTTTTACATCGTCCAATAAACAATATAACAATTGTTTAAATAAAACGTAGCGAACAATGGTAGTGTCTTTTGGTGAAATACTGCTAATGATGCGAACATACTTCTAACGTTTAAGCTTTTTTAAATTTACGATTTGGAAGTTTCTTACATGCATCGTTAGTTAAAATCATTAATGAGTATAATAGTTTCTTAAACCGTCACAGAACTAATATTTCATACAACAGTCTGTGACTTTTAGTTGATTTATTTCTGATTTTAGTAAAACTAATTTCTATAATATATAAAAATGAATGTTTGTTTCTTTGTCCTCTATAGGTTCAAAAACTATTCGACCGATTTCTTAAAAAAATTCACAGTTTATCCATATCATTGCCAGGAGTATTTAGACGTTAAAATTACTATAGTCTATGTGGTTGAAATGGGGTTGCTATCCCTATACAATAAATATAAATTAAACTAACTTCCTACAAGCTATAAAATTAAAATTATGCAATACTATTTTTGAGGTATATAAAAAACTATTAGCACTTTTATTTCTTAAGTCAAATAGTTGAAATGGAATAACTACCCTTTAAATTAAATACTGTAATAATTCAAACACTTACTTTTTCTATAGTCTAAAAAACTTCTCAAATAATTTCACTAAAATGTACACATAATATTACTAGGATTCTTTAGAGAACATGGTAGATTTCAAACTACAAACAAATAGATTTAAAAGTTGGTAGCTACCCCTATACAATACAAATATATTTGTAAAAACTATACTCCTACAAACTATAAAGCTAAAATTATTGAATATTATTCTTAATTGGTATACAAAACATTTTCAATTCGATTACTCAATTCAAATAGATCAAATGGGATAACTACACTTAAAATTAAATCAAAGAATAGTGAAGCATTGCCGGGTCCACTAGTGTTTCAATGAAAAAGTCATGAGTTAAACGTTGAACATGTGTTATAGTAATTTTTTTTTATTTTCAAATTTTCAGTAGAGGTTCTTTACTTTCCCTATGGAAGTTGTCTTCTATTAATTCTCAAGGCAGCAATTCTCATTTACTTTACTCCGGAATATGGTCCGGGATGAAAACCTTAATAGTCGAATTGGTTAGACAGCCTTAAAATAACAGCCTCCTTTGTCGTCATTTATCTGTGGGTCAAAACTGGTGAAAATTACTCCCTCAATTCGAACAACTTAATAGCAACCAAGGATTGATCTTCCTCTCCCAAGGATATCTCCGATGATAGTCTTGTTAAAGTAGTTAACTATCCCATTAATACAATCTTGATTACCTTACTACATTTTCCGACCTTTTACATTTACTCTTGATTTCGATTACCTCAGGGTTGTTAGTTAGACTTTTGACGATGTACAATCATTAACTCAAATCACTTGTGATTGTCATTGTCCAGCCTTCAAATCAAACATTTCTTCTTTATTCGCTTTGAGAACTAAATTTGTAAATGCCACTGTTTTAAGTTAATGAGTTATGCATTGGAAACACTCAGCTAACAGAATCATATAAAACAAATTCAAATTTAGTATCCTTAAAATATCTAACAGTTATTTTATTCGTAAAATTTTCCAGCCTTTAAAATTATTCCATTAACTATCCTCATAATTTTAAAACGAGTTTCCTCTATCATCAAAGATTAAAACATGGTGGGAATCGGTAGACATGGTGAAACGATATTATAAATACCTTGTTTTACAAAAATATGGATCCGCTATAGTAAAATATATAAATATATGTTTAAATTTAACACTATACATAAAATAGAGCTTTAGTACTTTTGGGATATAATTTTGTAGGGTTTTAAATAACACTGTCGAAAATATCTGTAAACAAATTTATTCAAAATGAAAAATTTGTTTGATATCTTTAAAAATATATTTTCATGTGGTAATATTATAAATCACTTATTTTTGGCTTACCAGATTTTGGAAAAAATATCACGTACTAAACTATTTTGTAATTCTAATTATAAAATTATAAGTTGGTTAGTACTATTAGGGTTCTGATTTTACATTTTTAGCTAAAGAAATTTTGTTATAGTTAAAATAACCTGATTATCATTATATTAATACGTGAACATCGACATTTGAAGTACCCTTTTTATAAGTATATATTATAAAAGAAGGAGAATAAAACTTTTATCATTCGAAAACTACTGTGCAATTGATGTGGACAAAAAAATCCTGCGTGTAAGACTCCCTTCAGCCAGGTAAAATAAAATAAATTAGTTAGGATTTCTACGACAGGAGATACCAAGTAGGTATTTAAAACAAATAAGTATTTAAAGCAAGTAGGTATTTAAAACAAGAAAATTAAAACAAGTAGGTATTTTACTTCAAGTAAAACATCAGATATGTATTCCCATTTCGTATGTAGTTTTATTATTTTATTTTCGAATTAAATTATATGACAACTAAACTAAGGATAGAAGACACGAAAATGTTAACAGTTGCTACTTGTTTAAGATCTTTTTGGATCCAATTACTTTTCAAAGATCGTTAATATACAGTATTGGCTTCCCCATGCTCTGAATAGGTCTACAATAAATTCATTAAAATACTTTTCAGGTTTCTTAAATAAATGTTTAATTAAAATTTACGAAAGCAGTAAATAATACTATATTACATTTCTATAAACAAGGCCGAGTTGGTCAAATTAACTGACTCCATTATATCCACTTCAACAGACGAAGCGTGTTCAATTTATCAGAATACGTTTACAATTCTGGTCACTGGACTACATGAAACAACTGTTACAAATCACTCCAAGATTTAAAGATTTTAGTTCTGTGTGAATTTCTGAAAATAGTATCATAGTAGTGAAGATATCGGCAATATTATTTGGGGAGAACATTGACACATTGATTATGTACGACGGTTTACAGAATTTTCTGCCCATTTGACTCTAAAAATTGTTACTTCTAACAACTAACAGAATAAAAGAATGTTTTGTTGTACTTCCGATTAGACTCTCTCTTTTTCTCAATTCCACCCTATTTTATGGATTCACGATCTGTGAGAGTGTGTAACCATCTTTATCTTATTATTAAAGAAAGCTTTCCTCGGAGGCTCCATAAAAGCGCAAGTTATTTATTTACATTACGTTCGGCCAGTGGCAAGATTTTGACGGGATACTTTAAAATAACATAACAATTTTTTTTAAATAACACAATAATAGTTATTTGTGTATCTAGGGTGCAAAGTTGAGTTTTTTTGCACGAGATAAAGCCGAGGGCGGCAAAGTTTATCGAGTGTGACAAATTAAACTTTGCACGCGTGATACACACAACGTTTTTCCTACAGCTACATTTTAAATTAGTGTTTTAGTTTTTAAAAAGATCTGTTTTACAGAGTTTAGTTCCATAGCAATTAATTAACATTTTCAAAACATAGACTACATCAGCTGTTTACTTGACGCTTAACACATGTAGTTTAGTTTGTGCAATGCTGTGAGTGTACTAAAACGCACTTTATTAAACAGCTGTAGGAAAAAAATTGTCTACCTGTTTAAAAAAAAATATTTATTAATTTTTAATGAACCTGTTTTATCTCTATAAAACAAAGTAAATGTTTGTTGAGGTTGTTCATGTTAGTATGTCATTAGTAACTAAAAGTATTATTTAAACTACATTCACATCTATAATATGTATACAACAAAGTCGGATTTGATACATTACTTATAACTCAAGAACGGCTGAACCAATTTTTATAATTTTTGATTTGTCTCCGCCCCGAATAGCAGAATATCTATTAAAATATAGGAAAAATACATAAATAAAATTAAACACACAAAATAATTTTAGGTTATGCCTAGACTGGTGAACTAACACAGCCATGTTATTTGAATGTAGTTACATTCATTACCATAGCAATGAATAAAATAACAGATAAAACAGTTGATTCAAATGTATAATCTATATAATAATAAACGGTACCAGATAACTGCCACATGATTTCTCCCAGTTGAAACTTTATACCTTCCCAAGAGTAGCAAAGGAGGTGGTTATTTAGAATTGCAAAAGTAGGAAAATGTTACCATGGAAAATATTAGATGCCTGTAACACACATCCATATTATATTATATTTTATTATTAAAACTATTTGATCGATTTCGAAAAAATTTGCACCAAACATGTCAATTAGGCCTGCATAGATGCACGAAAAAAGGTTTTGAAAAAAATTGAAAAACAACACCCTTTTTGGCCTAAATCCCCCAAAAAACTGTTATTATTATTATTACCTAAACGAGAATTTTTAGAAAGATGCGGTTTATTGCATATGGTAGGGTACATTAAAGGGCTACAAATAAACCAAATTTTATGAAAATAGTTAGAGCCATTTTTGAGAAATTTGGATTTTTCTCGTTTTTTAGCCATTTTTGGGTGGTAAAACCCCTTAAAAATCAAAAATTTGAAAAATTCGAAACACTTCTGGAGATATTTCAGAACTCCACCTACATACCAAATTTTATCAAAATAGGACGGTTGGTATGGTTTCCAGCTCTGTACATATCCTTACAGACACACAGACACACGGACAGACATCACCAAAAAAACACTTTTTTTTTGTTCAGGGAGCACCAAAACTAATAATTCCACTAAAAATATTTTTGGGTTCAGGGAGCACCAACACAGATAATTCCACTAAACATTTTTTGAGGGTTCAGGGAGCACCAAAACAGATAATTCCACTAAAAATTTAAATTCGAAAATATGGACGAAAACAATACTTTCTCCATATACTACGTGTAGGGTGGAGAAAGTAAAAATGAAATGCTGTTCGTTGATAAGCGTATCACTTGAGAATGTCTGGACCAATTTGGTTATTTTTTGTTTTAAAATGTTCGTAATAGTCCAAATTCGGTTTTTATAAAAAGAAAAATTTGAAAAGTTCCCCGGAAAATTTTCAAATTTTGGAAAACTGAACATCCTTTTTTCCATGAACTCAAGACCATAAGTCACGAAACAGCTGTTCTAATAAAATGCTTAGTAACACGCGTTCGTTTACACTCATTACCATAGCAACTTTACTTAGCATTTATAATCAATTTATTATTATTCAAAACAGCTGATTTGGATCAAAAGCTGCACATAATTTTAGTTTAGGCCTACAATGAACCAAAGCAGGTTTATTTGCAACCAATTTGGTTAATTTAGAATTAGGTTTCTTACAATTCTTTACAACTATCAGTTTTTTTAGATTAGGTAAAAGCGAGCAAAATTTTTACTGGATTATCCATAACGGTTTACAAACTGTAAATCTAAATATGTGTAGTGTATTCAAGTGGCATAAAAACCATTTTGCAATTAGATTACTTAAGTAAGTGTAATGAAATGGAATAACTACCCTTTAAATTAAATCAATCAATAGGGAAGCATTGCTGGCTCCACTAGTTATTTATAAATGGTTGAACTTTACGAAGTAATCATATGAGAATAGTTACCGGCTATAAACCACGACTACCGTTTAACAGACCTACTCGTGTAAAAAGTAGGAGTATAAAAGAACCGTTTGATTGCTTATGAGAACCAAACATGCTTAGTATCACACGTTAAATTTCTTTCAGATTTACGAGTACGAAATTAAAACAAACGCTTTCAATGAACGAGCGTGTATAGTGTAATTGAACAATTACCTACAATTACCACTAAGTAAAACATCGACCCATGTCGTAGTATTCTAATGTGTTTACGCCAACTTTGTGATTAGGCAATAGTTCCCATAGTTAGAGGTTGTCAGCTGTAAGTAATTCGAGTTTTGGGTTCTCACAAGAACTCTGTTACATAAACCAAAAAACTGGGTTAGATCTACATTTCGGGATCACCATTGCTAATGTGGATGCATTGTGGGAAGCGTCTCGGTTTTTGTTGTTTTGTTGATTATGTTTCTCAGTAATATTTAATTTTTATATTTTACCTCATAGTGTTGCGGTTAAGTGTAAACATTGTACGAACTTTGAAACACACATTCTGAGCAAATGCATGAAGTAGGCGTAGATAATTTGTAAATATATCGGCCAAATAATATTTACAAAATTCGCACTCTGACGATATGGTCCTAGTTTGGTACACACGATGGTTTTCTAAGTCGCTGGGAATAGTTTGCTGCGCCCGCGTTTATAAACAATAACAATGTTTAAAGCTCTTAAGATATCAGACGTTTAGGTACATTGATGTGTGCTTTGCATACACATTGGCACATTATTAATTTATTCTATTTAGAACTCAAGTATAAATAACTTAACTACAGACATGGGGAACGACTTACCTCAATATCATTTAATTAAATAAACAACTACCTGGAATAATCAAAATATATATTACCGATAGTACAAAATAGTACGAAAGTTCCATTGCAAGCCTCTTAACACGATCACTGCTAAGGACGCACATGTGAGCTTGACACTGAACACAATGAGAAGTGGCCGACGCACAGTGCTTTGCACGCCAATCCCCGGGATATTTTCAATACACAGTGCATTGCCTACTTCACATGCCAGCCTCCTTATTGGAAGTATATTCAATACACATGCATTGCGTGCTTCGCACGCCAACACCCGTGTTGGGAGAATTTTTAATTCACAGAGCATTGCGTGCCTTGCATGACAATTTAAGCCTATGTGCGTCCGCTTTAAAAGATTAGTGATTATTACGTAGAAAGGTTAAAAAATAAAAAATAAAGTAATTTCTACTCATTTAGAATATAGGCTAAATATAAAAAATAAAAGGTCAGCTCCTAGCATAGAAAAAAAGACATTTGCGTAGCAGTGAACGTGTTAAAACAGCCTGACAACAGGGAGAAAATACATGTTTTAACCATGCCAGATTTGAATTTTGAGAAAAATGCTTTGCTCAAATGTTATATATTATTTCACCTCACATAACAAAACATAACACATTCTTTTTGCTAAAGCACAGTAGCAGAATTTGTTAAATAAATCCTCAAAATACTCCTCGAATAATATATCAACCATAAAGTTGATTTGAGAAAACTGAAACCTCTAAAACTTTGCAAATCCGTTTTAAAATATATTTCTTGTAAAAGTTTTTCTTAAAATGAAATCATCGTACGTTAGGATTGATTACTCTTGTTTGTCTGAATACAATTTGTCATAATTATAAATCATTCTATCAAGCATTTATTTCAATAATCAAAATTATAAACACTATAAATATTTCTATGCAAAACGGGTAGCAAAATTTATCACACAAATAGTAGATATTTAATGATGTTATAATGTGAAAGTAATTTCACAAAAAAAAAAAAAAATTAAAACATTCGGGTTTAGAAACTATATTTTACTGAACTTTATAAAGAAAGAATTTTGTGACACGAAGTTTTCATGAAGTTTGTAGTGTATTTTCCCAGGAAGTATGTCAAAAAAAAAACAAGGTGAAAAACAAGTAAAAAAATATGTTTGCATTCATGCTGTACGGTAATTATGTGTTTGGGAGTCATCATCTCGTTTCACTGGTTCGCATCATCAATGTCCAAATATTATTCTCGAATTGGTTATTGTTAGTGGTTAGTTCAACATATTATATTGAGTATATGAGGTAAGGGTGTGTTGTTAATAACATTTCATTGACATTATGGAGAACAATTAATTCTTCATTTTGGAATTGACCATGGCTGACGATTCGATAAAGTAGAGCTGGTAAAACTCACATTCCACAGGTTTCTTATACGAAATTGATTTTTAGTCCATTTCCTCGGATGGGGGTATTATTTGAAGTCATTCAATTGATGAATAAAAAAAAATATAAGAACTAGGTCGAGAGTGAGCTAGCGAAGATTGTCTCAGGTTGTTTCTAATCAACCAGTTCATATCCTTTCATTTCATCCGTGTAAAACCGCCATAACTTTAATTTATTGAATCAGATTACTTGGTCAAATTACAGTGGATTAAGGCCTTGCTATACTTCTATTGAAGGTTTACGATTATGAGCCGTTCTATCTATACCAGATAATGTCTGTGAGAACTGCATTGCAAAGGTTACCAATATTTGAAGCTCCAGTACGTATACTTGGGCAAGGTTGTGTTAGTATTAAGGAAAGGATTAGATGTCTAGTGAAAGGAACCGTGTTGAACTTTTTATGTTTGTCTTCACAGAATAATTGTCTTGAGGGCTTCGTTTACACCCAGAGCTAGGTGACACGCGCCTTCCGTCTAGGGGATACATTACAAAACAAAATGTATCCATTACAGAGGAAATATGTGTGTGTTTGTATGTCACTATAGTACGTTCAGCGAGTGTTTGCAGTAAATCACCACCTATAACGGATGACAGGGAAAGACATAACAATTAAAACCTCTTAATAAATGTTTTATTAAGTCACATGTGTATAAATTTAAAATTTAACTAAAAAAACGCATTAAAAGTCTAAATTTAAAGCTTCAAAATGGCCTCAGAACACAGGCTTCTCATATTTTGACAAAATGAGAAACGGAAAAAATGAAAGTGTTTAACAAATAGCAATTCAAACTTGAATGAACTTGAATAAACAAAACTTCTATCAGCAACCAAAGCTAATTATACTTCTTTAAAACAAATAATTTGGATTTTGCAAATTCACGCGATGATGATTATAATTAATTTTGAGAAGTGCATTAATTAAAAATACTTTTAGATGAAACTTGTTTTCGGAGCCCAAATTGTAAAGTATGGTGAACTTTATTTTTAAGTTCCTTTCTATAATATTTGGTATTAAATGAAATCATGTACTATTACGGAAGGTAGGGCAAATATTTTTATATGAATATACTAATATTTCAGTCACATTTTTTCCATTATTATCAGGGGACAAATAGATAAACGTGGATCTTTATTTCTGTCGTATGGTAGATCAATTTTTATTCCATTTATGTGTGTCAACACAACGCTATAATGACTACATTTAAACTACAGAAGGTTCACACAACATTGTTACAAACGACATGAAGTCAGAACGTGTTCTATAGTTTAGATAGGATAGCTACAATTTTATTATTAGTTATTCGGACATTTGCCATCATTTGTGAGTTGAAAATCAATACAGAACGTAAAATATACCACTAACCTTAACATAGTACATCCTAAGAGTTGAAACTGAGAAGTAAAAAAAAACACAATAATACAAACACAGAAAAGCACTAACACACACCTGAATGCAAAACACGTGTTTACAGACCGGAGTCAGACAAACAACTAGTCAGGTGCTGCGTGTTAATTCATTTTAAACACACAAATAATAGTAAATATCCGAATAAATAATAATAAAATTGAACATCCGTCATTAATAAATGATAACTTAAAACAGAGAATATATTACAAGTTGTACAGGTTTTTACTGAAGGTGTCCAAGTTTTCTTGCGTTAGGATAATTCACCTCTTTATTTGAGTAACAGAAAATACAAACCTTAACTATTTAACATTAAAAAAACACTTCAAAAATATTACAACAATACTCATAAAATACGTAAAAAAGGAAAAATCTTGGGAAAATCTATATTTTTCGTTATTTCATCTGATAAAGTATACAACAAACAAGTAAGTTGAATTTTGATATTATTAGACGTCTATAATTTTGAAAGCTCATTTCGTACTTTTGAAGTCTCAGATGGTCCAAAATGTTTTAGCTAGGTTATGTTAGAAGTAAAAACTATCATAATGACATCCTCGAACAGTCCTTCATTGCGAGAAAAGTGAGATTTTATTCCACATATGATCATAATAACATATATGGTTACTAAAATGTAGCAGTAGAAATTATTAATATCAAGTTTTACGAAAATCGTAATTTTGCACAAAATTTAAAATAATTTTAAAAATATCCAGTTATTAAAGCTTTTTGTTGCAACATTCCAGCTTTATAAACCCTCCAACGCGTCCTCTAGATATAAATTTGTTCGCTATCGGTTGTTCGGTTGTATGAAAAGGATTAGTTTTTAATTTGCAATAAATATTTAGCAGCTCTTATCATTCGTGTAAATATTTCGTCAAACTTGAAATCTATAAAAATAAAAATGTAAATGTTCGTTTTTTTAAATCCTTAATTCTCAGAAAGTTCTTCACCGATTGCTTTGAAATTTTGACACAAAGTTTCATTTGACACGCGTGTTTTTATATACTTTTTGAAAAACAACGCCATGTTAGAAGTAAAAACAACACAAAATATACTAAATATTTTACGGCAATGGGAGCGCCATACTAAGTAATAAATAAATAAGTTTATTGTTGTTACAGTAATAAACTGGTTGCTCTAATATTTCCATTAACAGCTGATTTTAAACGTTGAAGCAATTATTTGTATTTCTAACTTTTAGGTTAAGCTTTATTAAAGTGTAGGTGTATACATAAGCCATGATGGTTCTTTTAACCTTTATTATAACTGCTGTTATAAAATATGCGAAATAATTTGATTTTGAGATTTACCATCTTAGCTATGAGGTAAAATTAAATCAGGAAATATCGAAGCATTGCCGGGTCCACTGGTAAACCTATAAAAATTACTTGCATTAATGCCTTGCTCATAAAAGACATACTTTCTTAAATATTTCAGGAATCTTTAACGAAATTGAAAATAAATGTTACAAGCTCTCAGTCCATTGTACTTTTATCTGCCTTTGTAATCAAGTCTCGCAGTTTTTCAATCTTACATTTTGTAATACAACGTATGGAGTAGGGTCGTAATTTAAAAAAACTAGCTGAAAAAAAAACCAAAGCAGAAAGGTATGCTCCCGAAAGACCATAAATTATTTTGCATCTAAAGGAAATTCTGATCAATGTAAAATAGTTTGCTACAAATTAGAACTATAATCTGAATCACCTTATCAAAGTCTTTTTGATATTCGAGGGTCAAAGCGTAATTTGGCAAATATGCTGTGTAAATGTATATTATTTAGAATTGACAAAGATTTATATGCCTAGTTGTTTTTATTTTACGATAGCGGATTCACTTTTTGAAATTCACATATTATAACACGTATTTTTTAATGTATCTTACTATATTAAAAGTTGATACGAAAATCGTTCGTTAAAATATAAATGGTTGCCTAGTTGCCATTCGATATATTTTTTGCACAGTGTATTACATTCTTAATGTGTATATCAGAGATATAATAGCCTAAGAGCTCTAAATTATCATTACTAAAACCTAGAAAATTTTTCTGATATAAAAACCCCATGGCAGATGATTTTATATAAATCTATACTAATATTATAAAGAGGTAAAATTTGTTTGTTTGTATATAGGGGGTAATCTCTGGAACTAATGAACCGATTGAAAAAATAGTGTTACTAATAAAAAGCTTCACTATCCCCGAGTAACATAGGCTAGAATTCATTTTGATAAAAACATATTTTATTTCAATATTTGTAAATTTAGTCGGAAAAAATTCTTAGGTTAGGCCGAGACTGAATTACCATATCTACCAATAAAATAAAATAACAGATAAAAAATCTGTTTGCTCTAATATTTCCATTAACATCTGATTTCACACTTTGAAGCAACTATTTGTATTAGGTTTTTATAAAAGTGTAGACGTGAGCCTTGCTGGTTCTTTTAACCTTTATTATAACTGCTGTTATAAAATATACTACCATTCTATCTTTGGGGTTATTATTAATCCTACACCTTTATTTTAAAGAAAACTTAACATAATTATGTGAATAGAAAGTTCCAACGGGGTTGGCGTGCGGAGCACGTAGGGCTATCCCCTAATATTTAATAAAAATATCAAAATTTCACAAACTTAACTTGAAATATTTCGTGTTAGTATTGAGTAGTAGCATACTTCTCCTCCTGTTTGGGAACATAAATAAGCAATACACTGTAAACGAATATAAAATACCACGTTTAAACTTGCAGAACATCCTCTTCACTCGCAACCCACACAAACCCGAAGGCCATTACATCACCTACATGGTTACCGTTTTCCAGTTAAACCGGCAGACTGATTATTAAATCATGTAAAGACCATAAAACTATAACTAAATTAATACTTAAACTACGGACAATACTTGTTAAAGACCTCCCATATTGCCTAGATTATTATAATTCTGTCGGTTATTATTAAACTTGACTTTGAGTATAAGTGTTGCTTGCAATGACATTCTATTGTTGTAAGGTTGTAAGGCTGCATTATCTTTTACACAAATGAGGTCGCTATGTAAATAATTGTTTTCTTAGCACACAATGTTAGTTAATCAGCCGATCGTTCACCTCCATGTATGTAGTGATTATTAATTGCAAGTTGACTGAGGTAATTCATTATTGCATTCGATATTTTGTTATCCACATGAACTCAGATTAAAATATTTAATTCCTCAATTAAAGGCTGTTAAGAGGGAAGACAACCATTTTCGTTGAACTGTAGAAAATTTTGTGAAATAATATAATCACTTTGGACAAATAACATGTTGACAAAAATGTCATGCATTACTAGTTGAACATTGAAATAACAAAATATTTTGTATAATTGCATCACCTTCTATTTAATATTATGTTAACAATCACTTAAGCCCACAATGGTACTGTAGGAAAATGTAATACTAAACAAAAATAAATATTAATAAATTAACTTAGCTGTATAAAAGGAAAGTCGCATTTGCGATACTTATAAATCAATTTGCAGTGCTAAAGCCGCATGTGCGACTTTTCTACAGATGTTTTTTTAAAACGGGACTCGTGTCGTCATTTTTTATTCAACCTGAGAGTTTCTTATGTGGTTTTGTCAAAAATCGATTACTTAAGTATAGCATAAAGTTTGAAAACGATACTTTACAAAATGTAACTTTGGTAGCATTGTAAATTCAGTTGTTTTAGTGCACATATCTGTATCTATGCTGGACGCTAAACGTTTTTTGCTTCTTGTAATGAAGCACAATAATTTGTTTGGAAGAGTAGATTGTCTCAGTTTTACATTTTTTTGTTCAGCATGAAATTGTACAACTTGTGTATATCTTGAAATTTATACAGTGGACATTTTGAAATTATTTTTAGTAGGTTGATATCTGAAAAATAATTTTTTAATTCTGCAAAACAAAAGCTGTGAAAATCTAGGATTAAAGTTAAGACAATTGTTTTCAGACTACATATAAAATAAATGCCTTTCTGATTAAAATGCTATATAAAAAGTATATTTTTACTTTTAGTAAGAATTTAATACATATTTTTTTAAATATACATGCAAGCCACCTTCAAAATGCCTAGCACTGAAGAGTATTATAGTCAGCTCTTGGAGGGTTGGAATTTGTTCCTGAATGCTAATTTATAGATTTATGCTAAACAGATTTTAATAATTTGTTGTCGTTTGAACGAGATTCTTCAATATATCCTGTAATAATTTCAGGCAAGTAAATTTTCTCATTTAAAACGCACAATGTCTACTAAATGTCCTTAACTATTAAGTTAGTTTTCAGGATTTCTAAAGCAGGTTTTCTGAGTTGACTTTTTGGCAATTATTTCATAAAATAATGCATTTCGCCATCGCCAAAGTTCTATACTGTAAAACAATGGTTAGACTACAATTATGGCAGCAACAACACAAGAAATATATCATTGGATTGTGATAACTGATTCTAACAAGAACAACAGACACATTTTAGGTTAGATTTTGAATTTGTGGTTTAGTAAAATATGTGTGGGGGGAAAGAATGTGGATAAGAATGAGACTAATTCAAGAAAGCAGTTTTTAAACATTATGCGTAAGCCACAATGATTACTTATTTAAATAAAGTTATGTAATTAATGTAAATTTTATTTTATCGACCAAACAATCCTTGTTAATACTTTGATTAATAGTTTCGGTGAGACTAAGCCACCATCATCAGATCATAATTTTTTTTGTATTTATTAATTTTTTACATTCCAAGCGTAAAAATATTTAACTTGTCAAGACATAAAATAGACATTATTAAAACTTTACACTACACACACTGGCACTTATAAAACGTTGAATCATATTTTTTTTTTGTAATAAGTTAAAATAAATTCAAAAATCTAAATTGCTTAGTCTTTTCTTACATGATCTCAAAACACAAGTAAAACATCTTGGAATGTGAAAAATAAATAACTACAAACATTTTTTGTGATAATCTGATGATGGTGGCTTAGTCTTAATGAAACCGGTAATCAAAGTGTAATAAGTTTTGTTTGGACGTTGAAAAAATAAGGTAATTAATTTACATTAATTACATAACTTTATTTAAAGTAGTTTTGTTACAAAATTAATATATCTCATTTTTAAATTGATGTATTAATGCTAAAAAATTAATCATTAGAAATATTAAGAAATTATATCACAGAAATTATTAATAAGAAATGTAAAATTTAGTAGTTTTACCAATATTATCTCCTCCCTAGTGGACCTTAAAATAAATAACAGAAAGCAAAGAGATCGTATGGAATTGCAAATATTTACTACACACTTATTTAAAGAAATGAGGGGAACACTTTTTGAGAAAGGTATTCAGCTAATTATAGATTTTACCGTTTTACCCTCTACAAAATATTTTGAATGATTAAAGGATTACAACTATTGTATTTTTAAACAAAATGGTAAAATAAATTTTTCTTCTTTTGGGATAGTTATGCATTATGATATGATGAAATCTGCTTACAAAACAACATTTTAGGAGTTTTTATTTTTGTTGCAACTATTTTTTTTATAACGTTTAAGTTTTAAATCATCAACAAAGTCTAAATCTCAAAACAACTTAGTGATTTTATTTCAAATGTAAAGTAACCTAAAAATTTCGATATATTTTGTTTTAGCGAATCCTTACACATTTTTAAAACTAACTGCTGAAGAACGCGGGGTTTTACTGGTACTAAGTTTCACATTTTACTGTCGTCTCTTCGGCACCGGGCTTCACTGTCGGTCACTTAGTTTAATGTCTTAACGCTTCCAGATATAAGAACGGAACTTTATCTTCAAAGTCACTCAAGCGATACAACAAACCACATTTATAGGAAAATACTACGGGGAAGATTGCATTAAGATTTGTAATAATGTGTTTCTAGACAGCTGTGCTGTCGATTCATTAGAAACAAGCACTTGTTCTATGTACTAGATGTTGTTGAGGAAGCAGTAACAGTTTTATTATCAATCATCTGTTAGACTAACTCGTTAAACCGACTTCACTTACTCATAAGGACTTTCATTTTAACACTCCTGTACCTCAATGCACAAGTTTTGTTTTATTGGTGATGGTGTTCTTGTGTGTTGATCGTGCTATTTACAATTTAAAATTTGCCCTGTAAAAACGTATTTAATTCTTGGTATACAAAAATATATGTACATACTTTGTGTATTCCAAGAGAAAACTAATACACCCAACAGCTTTATTCTAATAAAATAATGAATAAATTTCTAGTTACCCGGAAATAATTCGTTTTCCAATAATCCTTTATTTTGTAAAAGTGTTTCAAGAAACAAACATTGTTACTTTTAAAATAGATGAAACATTGAGTTCAAATTTGGAAACTTATGACAAGTGTGAAAAAACCTTTTGAATATGTTAAAAATGGATACTTGGAAAATAGGGTATATTTATTTGAATATAAAACTGGAAGGTAATTGCAATTGTTTCAAATAGAGAAACAAGGGAGACAGAGAGATTGAAAAACTTCGAGACTGGGATGTGACAAAGGCAGATAAAAGTGCAATGGACCGAGAGCTTGTAACATTTATTTTCAATTTAGCTAATGTTTCCTGAAATATTTTAAAAAATATGTCTTTTATGTGTTAAGCATTAATACAAGTCATTTTTATAGGTTTATAAATATGTATTCAAAGTCGTCTGCCATGGGGATTTTTGATCAGAAAATTGTTCTAATAATAATTGAGAGCTCTTAGGTTATTATATCTCTGATATACATATTATGAATGTAATTGTTATGTATATATAATTACTTAAGAATATCAATATTTCAATTTGCCTATTAATTAATTATCAGTTTGATTGTCTAATGGTTCAATTAGAAAATGAATGTCTTAAGCCAGACGATGGAAGAGGAGACAGAGAATAAAAGTTATCTAGGACGGCTATGAGCATAAAGAAGTTGCATCTACTATATGTTATACGATTTTTTTCAGTTTCTATATATAACAATTAATGTTTGTTACTTTGTCCTTTATAGACTAAAAAACTATTCGATCGATTTCGCTAAAAAATTCACACTTCATCCATATCATTGCCAGGAGTGTTACAGACGTTACAATTAGTACTGTATGAGAGGTTGAAATGGGGTTGCTACCTCTACACAATAAAAATAAATTGCACTAAATGCCTACAATCTATAAAGGTAAAATTATTTAATATTATTCTTAATTGATAAAAAAAAAAAAAAACATTTGCAATTCAATTACTTCAGTTAAAGGAATGAAATAGGATAACCACCCTTAAAATTAAATCAAGCATTGCCGGGTCCACTATTTTAACATAAATATAAAACAAATAAAAGTCACATTTGTATATATAAAATACATTCTTGTTATGCATTTAATAAACGGAAATAATAAAGCAAGAGTTTTTAAAGTAAGTAATATATTAATGTAATAATTTAAAGCTAGTCGTTAAATTTTGAGAAAAAATTAATAGCTTTAAAAGGAAACAAAATTATTATTAATAATATTTAAAAATCATTTTTTAATGTAAAGAATGTAAAATGTTTTAGTAAATAAAGTAGATATGGTTATATATTAAATATTTAAATTTAATAAACTATGCAATGTGCAATGGCAAATTAATAAAATTCTGACATTTTATTTACGTCAATATTTTAATATCAAACGAAAGGAACAAAAATTATAAAGTATATATACATTTCTATAAGCAGAAAGTACAATTTAAGCAAATAAAAAAACTATAACATCAAATCACAAATTGTAATAAATTTTATTAACACTAAAAAAAAAGTTTAAATTGAGCAAATAACATTAAAATAAATATAAAATATATTTAAAAATCAAACAAAAACAGCATGAGTTTAGGAAGAAACAAAAATAAAAAACAATTTTAAATATGAGAAAGACAAAAAGCAACTGTAATATATCCTTTAATTTGTTATAATAACTAACAATTAATTAAAATTACAAAAGATTTAGTAAGCATTTAATCATAGTAAACACAATCAACAATAAAAGATAACTGTAACCTATAACTACATCTTCCCTTTAACAGTAAAATCGTTACCAATAAAAACGCAAGTATAGGCTACTTGACAATCAATTACCTTACGTCCTTGGAGATCGCTTCGCCTAATTGGCCTTGTTGCGATAATCCTACAAAAAAAGAGAATGCACCGAGTCTATGTGAATCTTGGAAGATGACTTTCTATTTTTGGAGTGAAAAATGTAGCAAGTGAATGTGGTCAACGGCGAATGACGTCATACGATGTGGAGTAGGGGGGCGGGGGACACTTGTAACGAGATCATCCCCAGATAGTCCTGTTTACCTATATATACTCCGTGCATCCTCCTTGTCAACATCAGATCTTCTTGTCTTGTGTTATCTTCAACATTCCCTCTAGGATGATTAAGGTAAGATAAGGCACACGTGGTCATTGCAATGGATATGCTCTACTGTTTGTATTTCGTTGGTAAAAAACTCATAATTTATGAGGAGAAACGTGTTCTTAAACTAAACAAATTTATAACTTGAAACAATTTTTAAATAAAATACAGAAAACAATATTTTAATACTAATGCAAATACCAAACCAATACTAAGACGCCTTAAATATTTGGCACTGGAACATAATAATATATCTTGAAGATAAAGTACATTTAAAGATTTATTTTAGTAAAACAATCATAAACTTTATTCTTTATTGCTTTTATAGAATGGATTGGTTTATCCATTTTATTATGCTTATAGCCCAACTGGATTGTTATTAATTAATTACTAATTAATTTACCTTGTTTGTGAGGTGATACTGCCGAACAATCCTTAATGTTTATGAAAGTAGTCTATTACCACTTCATATGACGCTTTTCGACTATCATTCAGTCATTCTCAAATATACATAAAACACACAATAAAACACTTAAACAACACAAAACGAGTTCACATTTAAAATTATATATATACGGGCGACGAGCGTTGCCGGTAACCATTCACGAAGCACTAGGTTTGGTTAGGATTGGTTTATTTATATTAAAATAATTTTAGCATTTTATGCAACTTTATTTAAAAAATATAATATAATATTTATATATGGAAATAAAAAAACAAATTAAATTTAATAAAATAATAACTTTAATATGCTTTTAACCACTGTTAAGAATTTATTAAAACCTACTAGTAAACTAATAATTAATTTAACTTTAAGGATAAATGTACCATATAAATAAAATTCATGTATTTATAAAATCTATTTTAGAAGTCATAATTACTTAAAGTCCTATAAATATGTAGTTTGTATATTTGTATACAAAATAAATGTAAAGCTGTTTACTTTCACAATTACTTTACATTCAAAATATATTTTTTTAATAGTAAAATAAAAAGTGCTATATAAATCTGACATTTCGTTTGAAAAGCCAAATCGGAATCGTTTCACAATTTAAATCTGACTAATTTTAGAAAACATGAATGCATCAGTAAAATACTTACATAAGTATATTACTAATTCAAAGATATTTATTAAAACCAAAGTGTACTTTTTCTGACATTAAATTGCATGGTTTTATTATGTAGATCGTTTAGACTTTTATCTATGCATGTTAAACTGTAATAGAATATATATAATGATAACTGACATTCTCACTTTTCATAAATTATTTCAGGAAACAGAAAGTATATATATTTAAAATACACCGTATAACAGTCCGGTTAAAGAGTAAATGTTTGTTAAAGAGACATTGTCAATTTTTAAATATAAAAATTGAGTGACTTGATTGGTTGAACATACAAAATATATACCAGTGCAATTAAAAATATAAAAACATATTAAAATTAAGAAAACAATCAAATTTAAAGTATTCAATGTACAAGACAAGTTTAAAATTATTAAATTACGTTCATATGGTTTTAATGTTTATTTAAGATTGAGATTATTTTCTTTAGTAACTAGCGATATTTTAATTATTTTCTCAAATAGTACAGACAAACTCGTATTTGGGCTTTCAATTGCTAATACTAAGACAAGATTTATTTAAGGGAGATAGTAGTCCTAATCAAGAAAATATTGTTTAAACATTCATACGAGTATAATAATTCATATTCATTTTGGGGTGTCTTTGTTGTTCATAAAAATACGAAAATTGTATTTGATTACATGCGATATTCAGTGTAGGCCTAAGTAAATGTTTAGTTTTTGTTTGACTAAATGTAAATATATTTAACAAATTGTCCTAAAAAGAGACTACACATTGTATTCTTTTACAAATTATAATATTCGGATTTGTATATAAATTTTCCCTTTATTTTTACATTGCACAATTTAGGCAAGAATGACTGATGTACAAATATAACCATATCATCTAATATTGCGTGACTTCTGTTTCGATTTATTTCGTGTTACCACTCAATGTACTGAATTGAGAAAAATATTATAAGTTTTAAACTAGGTTAGTCGAATTTAATAAGTAACATAATATTCTGTTCATAGAACTAATACTAATATTGATAAAAAAATCTTCGATTGCAATCATTCAAAATTACAAGAGCAGGTTTATTTTATTGAAATATGCACTGCTACTTTTGTTGCTTATACTGTTTGCACTACTAGGAAAACAAAAGGTTTTTTATGAAGTTGTGATTGTAAGAATGTTTACATTTTCTTTAGTTGCAACATAAAATGCGCAAATGTTGTTTTATTATTGATGTTACATAAAAATAGAAAAGAATATGAATCAATATGAACAATCAATACAAAAAGTTGAATCGTTTTAAAATTAAAGCAAAATATATTATTCGTACATTGCATTATAATATATATATATATATATATATTTATAAAATACTGCAAATAGTGTAAACTACAAATATTTTTGACATGTTTTGTGAAATTGAGTAATAAAAACAGTTTTCTGGTCTATTGAAAGATTTGTATTTGAAATAAATGTATTTGTAATATACACAGTCTTCTATTAAGAGCAGGCGATGATAACCACCCAGGTTTTTCGCCTTAAAAAAATTCTATTTAGAGCATGAATAGTTGTTTTACGATGTACTAGTTATTTTCGAAAACTAATAAATTATTTATAAAAAATAAATTCTAACAATGTTTTAGAAGAGTATACTTAAAAAATATTGTGGAAAATATAATTAAAATTCTTATTTATTTTTATGTTACTAGTATTATTAATTTAACACATTATAAATGGGGAACATAGATTTTTTAAATATTAATATGTCATGTGAGAATTTTATAAAGTACTTTGATTATACCCGTAAATAGATACGTCATACCACCCTAAAACACAAAATACTTTAATAAATATAAAAATTATACAAAATTGAAAAACATAATTATAAGTTTAACAAAACTTTAATGAGTAGCATTTCTGTTTATTTAAATTATAAAATGCAAATTTGTACAATAATATTTAAAAATTTCTAACTTAATGTGAAAACAAATTCCGTACTGTAGCAGAAACTGTAAACAAAGTGGGTGTTTGCATACTCACCTGGCTGTCGGTGAACAAATGAATCCCGTATGGAACCTCTCTCTCTCTCTCACTCAAACTGTTACTCTTGCATCATCTCGTCTCATCTCTCTCTATTGTGTAATTAATTGTAACATTTACATTGTTCATTGCTCGCTTACCCATTGTAGTCTTCGCTCTGTTACACTTATCTTTATGCATGAGTGTTATGTGCACGAGAGATGAGTTAGTCGCCAGTATGTAGGGTTATTTAACGTAGCTTCTGTTTTACGTATGGACAACTATTCACAAAATACAAATTGAATTGCATAGTTTATTACGATTCGGTCAACTCCAGCTAATGAATCGATGGCGTTTGTAATAGTTTTAGTCCTTATATGAAAGCGAAATAAATTATCGTACACATAAAATATATACAGCATAATACGCTACGTATTAGTTTAACAAAATTTTAAATGTACTATCATTGGTTTCAAAAATGTTAACAAACCCGATATGATATCTATACTAATATTATAATTTGTTTGTTTGTTTTTTTGTTTTTTTTGTTTGTGTATAGTGGGTAATCTCTGAAACTACTGAACCGATTGAAAAGATAGTTTTACTAATAAAAAACTACACTATCCCTAAGTAACATAGGCTATAATTCATTTTGATAAAATCATTTTTGATTTCAATATTTGTAGATTTAGTCGGAACAAACTCTTAGATTAGGCCTAGACTAGATGAACTACCATAGCAACCAATTGAATAAAATAACACATAAAACAACTGTTTGCTCTAATATTTCCATTAACATCTAATTTCACACTTTGAGGCAAGTACTTGTATTCCTAACTTTTAGGTTAGGTTTTTATTAAAGTGTAGACCTGAGCCTTGCTGGTTCTTTTAACCTTTATTATAACTGCTGTTATAAAAATATACGAAATAATTTGATTTGAACATTTAACATTATTTACCTTCTTAGCTTTGGGATTATTATTAATCTTACACCTTTATTAAAAGACTAGGGGAGACCCTTGCGTGCTCCGCACGCCAATCCCCAATGGACCCTTCTAAAAACATTATTTACCATCTTAGCTTTGAAGTTATTATTGATCAAGAAAGCTTATTGATTATTATTATTATCTTACCTTTATTATAAAGAAAACATAACAAGATTATGTGTATAGCAGGTTCCAACGGGGTTGGCGTGCGAAGCACGCAGGGGTTTACCAGAGTAGTTTTATATAAATGTTATTTTTAGATACCTAGATTAATAAATTTTGATTTTTATAAATAGGGTTAGGAATAAAATAGAGTTAAACATATTGTTCTATCTTCAATATTGTTGATCAACTTTACCTAAATAAGAGTGCAATAAGAAATATAGTTTTTAAACGTTGGTTACAAATGCTAAACGTTAAAGGCTAAAAAATCTTGTTCTATAAAAAAACTTCTCGTTACCGAGAAGAGACGTTTATTTGAAATAATCCACCTTCTTAACTACAAACAAAAGGAGAACAATAGAAAATCATGAATTAGGCCCTAACTTTAAAATTGTTTATTCATTTCTGAAAACGTACAACTTTCTTTTACCTACTTTTTTTTTGAAATTTCTAAGTATTGAGTTAGTAAGCCAGTTAACATTAAATCCTACGACGAATTGTGTTAGTTCGATCTTAAATACTATTATTTATTTTCATTTCAGTTTCTTTGTGTTGCCACCTGTCTCGCGACAGTCGCGTGGGCCGAACCTCCAGTAAACCAATACCTACCACCGGGACTACAAACTAGGGCGTCGTTCCTCAAGGGACAACAACCTTCCAGCCAATATGGAGCACCATCAAGTCAATACGGTGCCCCTTCAAACCAGTATGGAGCCCCTTCTAGCCAACCTTCTAACCAATACGGAGCACCTTCCAGTCAATTTGGAGCACCCTCCAGCCAATATGGAGCACCTTCCGGCCAATATGGAGCCCCTCCAAACCAACCTTCCAGCCAATATGGAGCACCTTCTGGCCAGCCATCCAGTCAATATGGAGCGCCTTCCAACCAATACGGAGCACCTTCCGGCCAACCCTCTAGCCAATATGGAGCCCCTTCCAACCAACCTTCTAGCCAATACGGAGCCCCTTCCAACCAATACGGATCCCCTTCCAGTCAATATGGAGCTCCAGGAGGTGGATCTAGGAAAGGTTTCGGAAAATCAAACCGTGGGTCATCTGCTCGCCCTTCCAGTCAGTACGGCGCACCTTCTAACCAATACGGAACACCTTCTAACCAATACGGAGCACCTTCCAATGAATATGGAGCACCTTCCAGTCAGTACGGAGCTCCATCCGGTCAAGGTGGTCGTCCTTCAAGTCAGTACGGAGCTCCTTCCAGCCAGTATGGCGCCCCTGGAGGTGGATATGATGATAAGTCGGTAAGTTGCAATAATGTTGTTGGTGTAAAAATCATCAAGAATTTTAATCCAGATTGTTGATATAGGGATGGGTAACTTGATGAAAAAATGTTCTTTTGTGATAAAAGAAGCAGAATTTGTTGTATATGGAACTATTCTCTAGTTAGTTTTATTTGAATGATATAAAGTAGTTTAAATTTTATTTAATTCAAATAACCCTTTTCAGGAACCCGCCAACTACGAGTTTAAGTACGACGTAGACGCTCCAGAATACACAGTCAAGTTCGGTCACCAAGAGAGCCGACAAGGAGATGTCGCTGTGGGTTCCTACTACGTACTCCTTCCTGACGGTCGTACACAGCACGTAGAGTACCAAGCCGATCAGGACGGCTACAAACCCAAGATAACATACGAAGAAGCTCAAGGAGGTTACGGCAGAGGTCCACAGGGCGGAAACAATGGCTATCAATACAGGAAATGAAACCACCTCTTCGTGTAACTTTCATGTAAACAATACGCTTTTATAAATATTTTTCATTTCTAAATTATTTATACGCAAGAGTATGTGTAAATATTTTTTGTACAAATAAACTCTTCATATATAAACGTTTTATTTTTAGTTACCTACTTAAACTAAATTAATTAATCAGGATACATAACATTATGTGTTGCTTACTTGGTTCTCTCTATAGGTTAGCGAGAAATGAAATCAGCTGGAAAATATAAATATAATGAAATGTTTTTGTATACAAGAATCTATATACCAAACTCACTAAATCGTTTGTAAATTCTGTTTTACAAATTCATAAAATCGTTCAGTGGCTTACATCTATCCTTGAGTGTAATCTTTATTAATTCAATACAATATGTTTTACTTTTAGAAATATCCTGAGCAGCCATACTTTATGGAAAAGTTCTTAGAAATTTATAGAAATTACAGACTAACAGGACTACATAATATTAGACTGAGGGATATCTAAACTCTAAATTATATTATTTTTGTTATGTTTTATCAAAATAATACCATGTGATATTTAGTTTAGCACAGGACTATAATTTATTATAAAGAATTACATATGTTTGTTTGTAAATATAAAATTAAGAAACCGAAGAGAATATTAGTAAAATTTTAGTGAGCAATACAAATAATAGTCGTAATACCAGTAGACTTGGCAATGCTGCGCTATTAGTTGATTTAATTTTAAGGGTGGTTATCCAAATTCATCCCTTTGCCCTAAGTAATCGAATTACAAATATTTTTTGTTACATCAATTAAAAATAATATTAAAAATATTTTATATTTATAGTTTGTAGGAATGTAGTGCAATTTATTCTTATTGTATAGGGGTAGCTACCATATTTAAATCATTTTGTTTGTAGTGATATTCTCCAAACAAATCCTGGTACTAATATATGTAAATTGTGAAACTTTAGCAAAATTAGGTGAGTAGTTTTGACAATTTAGAAAAAGTAAGTGGATTATTATTTAATTTTAAGGGTAGTTATTCCATTTCATTCCTTTGACTTAAGTAATCAAATTGAAAATAGTTTTGTACATTACTTAAAAATAATATTACATAAATTTAGCTTTATAGCTTGTAGGAAGTTAGTTTAATTTATATTAATTGTATAGGGGTGGCAACGCCATTTCAACCTCTTCCAATTGTGAATCTAAACCATCCAGGGACTCCACTCAAACACGCAAATAAATAACATTACTTTTTTTGTTAGTCGCAAAAAAATGCAATTATAACACTCTACCTGATCAACTTTAACGATGTTTATGTATAAAGTAGCAATTTTCAGAACAAAAGACAGAAAAAATTCAAAACTGCCAATTTTATTTTGCATTTTGTTAGTTTTAAAGATGTTAAAAAACAGTTGATCACGAAAGTTTAATATTGTTCTTTTAAACGTTGTTCGTTTGAGTAAATCTTTGGCCTACACGACTATTAATCAATGCTGGAACCTATTAATAGTCCTACTGAATTAAAATACCTAAAAGTAACTTTTCTCCATTGCTTAATGATTTCAGGAACTTTATTTAGAAGAGAACAATATTTAAATAAACTCTTTTTCACAGTATTCATGTTGTATTGTATTATGGCTTTCGTGTTTTAACTTACATACTAATTACGCAAACATTAATAAAATGTCAACTTTATTTATTATTTAAAAATTATATTCAAATCCAAAATTCGATTAATAATAAATTTGTAATTTATATTATGATAAGTGTTTTTATTAGAATTTGAAGTTACGGTTAAATAACTCCTGTTTAGACGTTGGTTAAGTTTGGTCGAACCAATGAGTATTTTTCTACCTTAAGTTTAAACTATTAGTGACGACATGTATTTTATTTGCCAAAAGGGAAAACATTGAATTTGTGCTTTCTTAAAATTTCCCCTGAATTAAGATAAACGTTGAATGATTTTGGTTTACCGTTTATTTTAACTTTTCAGAACTTTTATACACCGAGTCAATTCTATTTTAACAATATTTAAATTAAAAATTTGAATTAAAAATAAACAAAATATTTGGAAGAAATAAAAATAACTATACCTCACATTTTGAAAAATGACTTTAGTGAAGTCATACACGTATGCAAATAATCTGAAACTTATTTATCTATATATATTTCAAGTTATATAACACTCATATATATATATACTCATATAACACAAAAACTTTTACCCAGTGATATACAAAAGTAAAAAAATGTGTGTTTAAAGGTTTAGATTTGGGACCTGGAATGATTATGCAAAAATAAAAATGGGTAAATTTAAACACCATTTTATAAAATTATAAACATATAAATTTAGCGATGAAATTACCTTACTATAAAAGGTTAAACTTTCATATATTTACTAAGATTTATAAATTGATCAGATTTCTGGAAAGATTATATCTTTAGATTTCTCATGAGCTATTTAGCGCTACTGCACTGAGAAAATACGGTGAATTTAATTCAAACCATGACCAAAAGATAAATCTACTTCTCACTGGCACACCAACAAAATTATCCAAACAGGCATGATGAAGTCAAAACTACCCATGGATGAGGGATTTGTTCTATTTTTACAACGTTTTACTTATTTTAGTTTTTTTAGTAATTCAAAAAAAATTTCACATTGTCATTGATTTTCATAATTTTTAAGTATAAGTTATATTTGTTAAATTTTTGTTTACATTTAATTAAAATAGTAGAAACAGATTTGGTTCTTAAATAATTATTTTATGATGATTGTTTATTGTTATGAAATAATTGTATTATATAAGAACTGCATTTATATTAATAATTTCCCTAAATATCCTTTGGATCATTTGGAACCTATCAAAGTGTTTGTTGATCAACCATTGAAGTAAGGTTACGAAGATATTTTATATTTTTTATCGAAATTTAAATCGTGATTAAATTCAAGCAGTGACTTTAACCTTATAATGTACAGGCAAACGATTAATCGTTAAACCGTGTAAATAAACAATTGGAATTAAATCTTGCCTCGTTTTTGAAAGGTCTACAAGATCATCTCCGTATAAATCGGAGATAGCATACACCGAGTAATACATTACAATGTGAATGCGCCAAAAATATGGTTTCAATGTCTTAGCTTCATGTTGTAACGGCGTGTACAGGACATAAAGTCAGCTGTTATTTAACTAATTATTTTAAAAAAATTGGGTGCTTTTATTCAGTAACAAAAATATTACCAATATTTAAATTTCTGAAACGAACCGCTTACAAATAAATTAAAATATAAAATAAAATAAAATTGATTATAAGTTTGTATTGGTAGTTTTCCACAATATATGGTTAAATTGAGCGCTAAAAATATTTACTGAGTACTACATTCAGAATGTTTTAAAGATGTTTAAATAAATCGGTGGACAAGATATGAGGGGGGGGATTTAAAATTAAAATTAAATTAAATCTTTAGTAGAAATTTTAAAACCCTATTTAATAAAAATATTTCATAGAGTTGGGATTTTAGGGAAAAATGAATCTGCAGAAATAGGTTTCGATAAGGTTGTAATCTAAAACCAAAAAGTGCTCTTTGAAATATAACTATGAAATTAAAACTATTCCTAAATTTCATACTTTATTTAATAAACTAACAAACATGTATTTCATTTAAAACAAATTGAACTCAATTCAATCCGTTAGATCTCTAGAAGATATTTCAATATGGTTATAATCTAAAAAAAGAAAACACAAAAAGTGCTCTTATAAATATAACAATGCAAAAAATGTCATTCATAATGATTTTGGTAAAAATGCCAACATTTTCTTTCATTTAAAACAAAACAAAATTAGCACGGTAGATCTCCAGAAATATGTAACTATATAATTTTAACCTAAAACTAAAAACCAAAATGTACCCTTATGAATATAACTATGGACAAAATTACATTAAAAATTTTTTTTTATATTAATGTCAACATTGTGTTTCGTTCGAAATGAAACATACGAAAATCGGCAAGGTAGACCTTCAGAAATAAGTAACGTTAGAATTTAATCTAAAACCAAAAAACTCCAAAAAGTGCTTTTATAAGTATAAAAATAACAAAAATAGCATTTCATAATATTCTGGTAATAATGCCAACATTTTCTTTTGTTCATAACAAAGCGTACCGAAAATCGGAAAGTTAGCTCTCCTGAAATAGGCATGAATAGGGTTGTAACCTAAAATAAAAACCCCTCAAAAAGTGCCCTTATAAATATAACGATGATAAGAACGACATTTCATATTTTTTGGTAATAATG